>JARHVA010000660.1:3870000-4110000 GCA_037957365.1 Torreya grandis
ATGGTGGTACATATGAAGTAGTCAATCTCACTAGTATTTATTCAGCCCACTAGTCTATATACCCATCAACCACTCTAAAATTAGTGACATCTCTCTGACTACTCCATATCATAGTCTTTAACTGTGTCTATCTATGATCAAATATGGCTATATTAATGGTCATACCCACTATGATATCTCTCACATTGATCATGTAAAAACAAGTGGCCTAGTTGGTATATGCTACCTCACACCAAATTATGTCATCACCCTATTTGGGCAATATATATCTATGATATAGTTATGTCTCTTGATGATTTATCAAGGGGTCATCATGTAGTCCATGTGAATATCATCATGTGGAAACTAAAAGACAATCTCCCTATTTCACTTAATTTTTACTCATTTCTTAATTTAAAAGCAAGTAAGAAACTAGTAAAAGGGGTGTGTAAAGGAATACCTAGTAAAAGTTCATGCGTGATCCAAATAGTAATGGGAAATCTTCTTTAACTTATAAGGAATAATAAATAGATAATAAATACACTATAAAAATGGGTTGCTAGGAAAATAGTTGAGTGGATTGCCTAACATGAGCTAGATCTAATAAGCATATGATTTCTAAAAGGCTGTCAATCCACTATTTATAAAAATTAAGTTGATATTGATGAAAAGAAATAAAGACTTGAATTCAATAACATAGAAGTAATTTCATTCAAGAAGAGGAAAATAAAATTTTTGTTTAATGAAAATGACTAAAATATCAAAAGTAGGTCAATACCTATGCTAAGATAGTTAGGGCTAGGTCCAGAAAATTAGGGAAGGCTCTGTGAACAAGAAAAAACATAGAAATTAGGGTTTAGTTGAGGTAAAAGGAATAAACATCACTTGTTATTATGATATAGTAACCATTAGTGGTTGAGGGAACCATTGATATTTATACTGATCATTAGTAGTTGGGTGATCATTGATAGTTAAGGTGACCATCTATGGTTAGGCTAACCATCGATGATTCCCTCTATAATTATAGAAATGTTAAAAAATGGAATTATAGATTAGGTATATGGTTAGGTGAGTGTTGGAATATGGGTTTGGTTAGAAAAAAAAGGCTATAGGATGAATTTGATCAAGTCAAGGTAAAATGAAATGAAATGAAGAAATAAGTATAAAGTTACCTATGACTTGCTAGATCGCTGAAGCAGTTTGGCTAAAGTGATAGTAATTTGGCCTTCATAATTGATTTGGATAGAGGTTTGAGTATCATTACTACTACTTACTTGGTGGATGGATTTTGGATATATATGCAAGAAGAGTTGATAGCTTGGATTCAAATTTTTGGATCCTTTTCACTTTCTACTTCTCTCCTTTTAGAAGATGAACTTACTAATTATGTAGGAGGAAGTTGATAATTAGATAGGAAGATAAAGTTTCCTATTATGATTCTTTACATATTATTAGCATCATAAAATGGAAGTTTTTAAATTTTAGCATGCTTATCTTGTACATATCTAGAAGTGGTTTTAAAGTAGGCTTGATGACCTAATTATCGATGGTCAAGCTAACCATTGATGGTTAGGTTGACCATTAACAGTCAAGTTCCTAGGGAAAAATGGGTGAAGATAGGTTTAAGAAGTGGTTGATTAAAGGGGTATTTAAATTTTAAGTTAAAGGTGTTGAGTTAGTGTTTTGATAGGTTTAAATTATAAAATGAGTCTGGTTAACTAGGTAGTCAACTAGACTCGAGGTCAGATGAGGGTCAAGGCACTTCAATACTAAAACTGTCATACGTAGTTTTTGAGTGTCTACATTTTCACCCTTTTTACTATGTGGATTTTATTTAAAAAGTAGTAAAATAAAAATGAATGGATTTTTGGTCATGATTTTATTGCTCTGAGTATGGGAGGAGGTGTTCCCCATTTAACCAAGAGTTGATGAGGCAAAACTGAAAGCAGGTCATGATTTTATAAATAGTAAATGGTGAGTCATGAGGTGAGTGACACTGAAGGGTTGGGAATTTGATATAAAAACATGTACACAAAATATGACTAGGCACAATAATCAAGATCACACAAAAACTAAAGTTACCAATGTTGGTAAAAATAGGGTTGGTTCTAGAGGGACTTATGATATGGGTAATCGGTTCACAACATTGGTCATAACTGATCGGTTAATTCCTATCAAGTGTTTTAGATAGGGTAAATGTTGTGCATAGGTATCTAAGGTAGGAAGTGCTCCAACATAGTAACATAAATTATTTGGTCATGCATGATGTGGTGTAAATTGAAAAAGCTCAACATAGAAAGGCTGTTTAATGTGGTCAAAATGACCAATGCAAGGTTATCACAAAATATGCAAATAGTTTGGGACAAAATGGAAAATTTCAAGTTGGATATGGTCAAATGGGTTGTCAAAAGGGTACACTCTAAGATTACAAGGTCTAGTTGAAGTAGGGACTAGGTGATCTCCCAAAAGTTTAACACCTAGGTGGGGTGCTTTTCAATAAAAGTTGAAAAGTGTGTGGGACCTTGACCATCAATAGTTAGGGAGTTACCCCAGTGTCAACTATTGATAGTCACCTTGATCATTGATGGTAAATAAAAACCCTAAAAATATGAAAGATAAAAAGTAAAATGTAAAAGCATATTTACCAATTGACTTTGTGATCTTGTAAATTGGTACTCATGATTGTGTGCATTTTATCATTTGGTATTAAGCTTGTTGAGGTGGAGAATTGTGAGTGGTGGATTGCATGTGTTGAGTGAGATTTGAATCAATGGAGGGTGATTGAGAGTATGGGAAAATGGCTAGATGAGGGCTCTAATCATGTCAACGAACATGAAACAAGGTAGGTATTATTTTTTGAAATTGATAGGTACTAGAAGGAAATTTTTTAGAAGTTGTATGGAGTAAATTCAATTAAGTTTGATAGTGATTGAGAATTGGGTTAGGTAGGTTTTTGGGGGTTTGCCTTGATTTACATGTTGGTTGAAATAGATTGAATTAGTGGGTGCAAGGGAGATTGGAAGGGTGTGTTGGGTTGGAATTAGTATGTAGATTAGTTGTAGGTAGGTTAATTATAAATTATAGGTGTTTTATGGAGTTTTTGAGAGGTTTAAGGTTTGAGTTACACCACCGATGGTCATACATAGTGAACATTGGTATTTTAACTCAACCGCTAGTGGTCAAGTACCAGGGGTAAAAGGATCTAAAGGGACCATCAATGGTTAAAGGGTTCAGATAGTGTGTCTAAAAAAAGGTGTAAGTTGTGTTTAAAGTTGTGAAAGGTTTGATATTTAAAGTGTTTGTAAAATGTTTTAAAGTGTTTTTAATGTTTTTATTTTTAAATTATTGTAAGAGGGTAAAGTTGATGAATTTGTTTAAGGTGTTGATTTTGTGGAATTTGTTAGAGTTTGAAGGGTTTAAAGTGTTTTTAAAGAATTGTGTTAAGTATGAGAAGGTGGTCACTATTTGAAAGTATTTGACATAATTTTATTTGGTAAACTAAAAAATCATTAAAATGTATGTGTTAAGTATGAAAATATTGGTAAAATGTTTAGAAATGGATTAAATGGTTTGGTAAAATGTTACAAAGTGTGTATGAATTTTGGAAAGTGGGATGAAGGTTTATTTAAAAGAGATATTGAAAGTTTGTAAAAGGTGTTAAAGTGGGTAAAAACTAGAAGATATGTTGATAATGGTAGTGAAAAAAGATGTAGATAAGATGAAGGGTTAGTGGGCAGACTTTAGCCAATAAAAATGTTTAGGTATTCAAAATGATATGTTAGGGTTGGTGTCAGATAGTAGGGTTATTTGAGTGTGAGAGGTAATAGGGTATATGTGAGGGGTATGGATTTTGAAAAAGGTAGGTGTAGGTTGGTACTTAGATTGATGTGGAAAATTAAGTAGGCATACTAATTTTATTGTTGTGTAAGCCCCTGAGTAGATAGAGATGAGGGACCAAGTCCCTAAAATATTTGTTGAGGTCCAAGATGTGATAATTTATGATGAGTGGAGACACATGGCAGAGGTTGGCCTAGGGGAAATGAGACACTACTAGCACTTACCATGGGATACAGGTATGATCATGGCCCTCTTTGAGAGATGGGACCCAGCCATGAACACATTTGTGTTACTGATGGGAGATATGACTATCCTCTTAGAGGATATTCAATGGATTACATGGATACTCATTCAAGGGGAGACAATATATCATATGGAGAGTGAGGATTTGGACTACCACATGAATCTAATATATAGAGTGGATTGGGTTTAGGTTATAGGTATCATGCAGGTGGTGTTTGTTATGGGCCATTATACTAAAGGGATCTTAGGGATAGATGTTTATTGACTATGATGATGATGAGGGTGTCTTAATTCACATTGAGAAATTTAAGCAGTGGATGATTCCCTTGTCTACTTTTGGGAGTACTAGTGGAGTTGTTGTTGGGAAGGACTATGTTTGGTTGGGCCCTCATGTTATTAGTCTAGATATAAAAGGAGCTTTAGGCCTTTTGAGTACATAGGTAGTATAAGATCAATGTTGGATTTGTCCTCTATTTTTGGGCATAATATCACATATGAGTTTTGAGACCTTTGGGGATACCCTAGGATGGTTATGCTCTTATATATTATAGAGTGGGATTCACGAGATGGAGAGGAGATTATGCACTAATAGGGGTTGGTGGTGGAGCTAGAGACATAAATTGGTTCAAAGATGCTTTGGAGGGTTTGGTGGTGGGTGACATAGTGTGTAGGTCATATGTGGGCTAGCCAAGGTGGGTAAGATATAGATTTCACATGATATCACTATAAAGCTAGTGCTAGATCTATGGGAGGTGGGATGGTGAGACTAAGATTATCCTATTTGACCAAGTGTGGAGGTAGTTTGGCCTTATACAGAGGATCCCACCAGATTTCCCAAGATACAAGAGGGAAGATTAAAATTTTTTGCTCCTAGAGCCAAATTTGTAGGATTTTTTTTAGACCATGAAGAGTTACCAATGAGATATATAATAGATGATGCAGGTATTATTAATGGTTATGTAACATGGTACTAGGACCAATATGCAATGGCAAATTTTGGATGGGGTGATGGGGGTCAACAAACCATGGATGTGGATCTTATTAGGGCACCAACATAGGATGGACAAGCAAAATGGCATTGGTAGGGGCACAAGTCTAGATTATCAAATTACAAGGATAGGTGGCCACTTTACATGTTCAGATCATCACCTTATAGGGTCAAGTGGCCACCTTGATTAGAGAGTGAGATTAGGTGAGGATCTCTCTTAGGTTAGTGACATAGGAGAGAGATTCACTAAGATAGAGGGTAGGAGTAAACACATTAGTAGAAAGAGGACTACCTAACATAGTTCTAAGGACACGATACTTAGCCACTATTGAGGAGTTGAGATATTATGAGGCAATAGTGTTGGTATAGTTTCCATTAGAGATGAAGTATGGAGAGTATAGGGCTAGTTTAGAAAGTGAGCCATCTATAGCTACTCCAAAATAGTGGGCCTCTATAGTGGATCAAGCAGGGATATTAAGGGGACCACCACTAGATGGTAGTGTAGGTGTAAATGGGGCCAGTGTTAGTGGTGTCTTAGAGGCCTAATAGAGGAGATTATATGATGTATATGTTTTTTATTTTGATATCATCTTATGTGCTAATGATGTAAAATGTATATATGAGAGAGAGATGGAGATTTATACATTTTGACATGTATTTCTTATTGAGGATTTGTATAGTCATTGACATGTATTCATTATATTATGATGCATATAATGATTATGTTGTATGATGTTCATGATTATATAGATGTTGATTATGTTCATGATGATATAGATGTGGATTATGGTTATGATGAGATAGATGTAGATTATGGTTATGATGTGGTATATGTAGATTATGGTTATGATGTGCTTATGATGATATGGAATATGTATGAGATGTTGGATAATTGACATTTATGATATGTTGGATTTTTTAGCTAGGCATGTGATGATGTTTTATAGTTTATTTATGCATGGTTTATTGATGGATATGATGTTGAAAATCATGGATGATTTTATTTTTATGATGATGTGATTAGTCAATTAAAATATGACTATGATGAGATGTGTGATCTTATGATGAATACATGTGTTTAGTTTAGGTGATGATTGGTTTGTACAGAATGGATGATGTGTGTGTTTATCGATATGATCGTAGACATGTGATTGATGTTTTAATTTTTTTTATATGATGATGTGGTATATAGAAAGGATTATGTATATGTGATAGCTGATTTAGTCATGGTTATTGATGATTTTCAGGAAGTGATGTGAAGATGTTTTTGTGATGTTTATTAGGAATTAAATATATGATATGATGGTTATGATGTTTATTGGTATGATGTGGTTTATATTATCGATGTTATGATAAATGATTATTGTTGATGATAATGATGTTATGATGTAATTGTAGATGTTTTATGGTTTTGATGTTTTGTTCATGTAGAGGATATGACTTATGGACATTATTCATAATGTTATGATGTATATGGATTATTTGATGAGGATGGTGTTTTGAAAATATTTATATGACATAGGATATTAGGATATAATGAAAGCACATAAAGTAGGTTAAGGTAACACCCTGAATGTGGAAAAGAGAGAATAATTATGAGACATATGTCCACATGAACTAATGAATGAAGGGTAAGAAAAAGGCATGATGTGTTCATTGGTATAGACCTAAAAAAACCCTAGTTAGATTGACTTAATTAAAATAAGCCTTTCTAATGCTTCACATGAGCATGATTTAATTGAAAAAGAAGGTATCTTGATCATTTTGTGTAAAGTAAGCTCATATTCCCTTGATTTTAGAGAGGGTATGAAGGGAAAGTAGGTAATAGGTTGAAAATGGAAATGGGTGATATGATAACCTGATATGGGTTAGCTTACCCCTTCAATAGGTGACCAAATAACCATAATAGACAAGTCCATTTCTTAATATAATGTGTAGACTAATCGATGTGGGAAGTCTACTAATGCCATATGTAAAAGATGATTATGGTTTACTTACTTTGATTTTGATAGAGGGTTATTTGTTTCTTTTGTTGTGTTGATAGGTTGGTGAAACTGAGTGATGCAGGAAGATTAAAATGTTTGTTTTTGACAACCTTAACTTATCCATCCTTCATGGGAGTGGTCTAAAGTTGATTTTTTATAGTTATCTTTTAAGGGAGTAGTCTATCTTTAAGAAATTTAGTTGTTGTGAATCTATCCCTCAAGGGAGTAGTTTGCAATGCTAGATATATGGACCCAAGTGATATTTTGGTATCCCAATTTAATTTTGAATGCTAGGTTTAGATATGAACAAGTATATTTAGGATTAGAGGTTTACCTTTATGGAAGAAAGACTTTTAACACAAAAGGTTAATGATAGATAAGGGAAAGTGGTTTGAGAGAAAACTGATCATGGGATTCCATTTGATTAGAGACAAAAATTATGCATGAGAACCATGCCATGGGTAGAGTCATGGTATCATTCTTAGGATTAGGCTATAACTGTGATAGATAATCACATAGTTCTATGTTGTAATCAATTATACTCAAAGGGAGAGGGATATGTGAATGTGTAAGGAAAGTGAAAATATTATAAACTAAGGGATGAGCTTAAGGTAGACACAAAAGTGATCATGATCATGTTTTATCAAAATAAAGGATGCAAATACAAAGTGTTGAGAGGCTCAAGTTCTAGTTTCTTTTGAGAGAAGACAAACAATAAGCTCCTGATCCATACTTATGGGTTATGATGTAGGGTCCAAGCTAATTGAAAAAAAAATTTCCTCTTTTGCTTTTCTCTATATTAGTTACATGTTAGTTTTCCTTAAGGATGAGGTCTCTAATATTAAATTCCCATTATTTCAATTTTTTATTGTACCCACACTTGATTTGTTCTTGATAGACATGAAGATGGTTAAGAACTACAAAGTGATTTTCTTTAAAGAGTTCAAGACAGGAAATCCATTCTTGATGACAATCTCCCTAAAAAAGGGTTTCATGTAAAGATATGTGAAGAGAGGGTATCTAGATATTGAAAGGCAAGACTGCCTTAGCTCTAAAGATGAGAGAGAAAGGGGTATCACCCATAAAGGTTGGAATGCTAGTATGATAGGGTCATAAAGCAAAAGGGATATGTAGGTGCCAATCTCAACCTAAAGCACTAATGACTTTGGTTAACATTTTATTGAGGATTTTGTTAGAGGCTTCTACCTGTCCATTTTCTTGTGGATGATAGGATGAGGAAAAACTTAAATTGATGCCAAAATTGTCACAAAGACCTTAAAATTTCTTATTTTAAAAAGATTTTTCATTGTCAATGATGATCTTATGAGGAACACTGAAGTGGAAAATGATATGGTGATTGATGAATTAGATAATATTTTTGGCTTTGGTTGAGATAAGAGGGATGGCTTCCACCCACTTGGTGAAATATTCAGTGATGGTAATGATATATTGGTGTTATTGTGACAAATGAGGATTGATTTACCCAATGAGATCAAGACCCTACTATAAAAAAGGCCAATAGTCTTTGGATAATTGAAGGCCATGGGTAGGTGCATATGTATGTTAGTGTGTAGTTGACATTTGACACACTTATTTACATAATCACAATTATCCTAATTGAGGGTGGACTAATAATATCCAAGGTGAAGGATACATTTAGCAATAACTAGGCCACTAAAGTGTCCCCCAAAAATTCCATCATGTGTTTCCTTGATAGCATGGGAAGCTTCATGACTATGTAGACAATGGAGAAGGAGGCCATCAAATCCATGTTTATAAATGATTCCCCCTAGTATGGTGTAATGAGATGTACTTTTAAAAAAGGCTCTTTGAGCATTCCTTGATAGGTTGGGAGGAACAATGCCAAGGTTAAGGTAGTTAAAAGTTTGGTCATACCATATGTCAAAAGGAAATGCTTCCACACTAAAAATGGTAAGAAGGTCAAAAATAATATATGAATGTGTGATAAAATGATGGATGGTGACAAATAATTTAGATTTAGTAGGTTGAGATGGGATTTAGGAAGCAAGGGAAGCCATTGTGTCTGCAAACTTATTGGTAGATCAAGGACTTTACTAGATAAATAAATGATCAAATGATGCTAAGAGTACATCTATGAGTTATTTGTACTTTAATAGGACATAATTTTTACATTGATAGGATTTGTTGACCTGGTTGATGCTTAGTCAGGAGTCACCAAAGACACTAATTGTTTTGACTCCCAAAGCTAGAGTGCTTTTGAGACCTATAACCAAGGCTTCATACTCAACCACATTATTAGTGCATTCAAATTCAAGTTCAAAGGAAAGGGGAAGAGGTTAAAAATTAATGGGAATGAGAATAAATCTAACACCCCCACCATATTGGCATTTGGAGACATCAAAAAACATGGTCATTTGGTAGGTGGGTTCCTCCTGAGAAAGAGTTATGATAGACTCATGTATAAAAACAAAAGGAAATAGTTGATTATTAGGTAGAGGAGATTCATCCAATTGGTCAGTGATGACTTTCCCTTTAATTGATTTTTAATGAAGAAACTCAAGATCAAACTCAATTAGAAGCATGAGCCACTTAGACATATGCTAGTTTTGGTATGGTTTAGAGTGCATGTACTTTAGTGGGTTAATGTTAGTGATGGCATAGGTCTTATGATTAAGAAGGTAGTGATGGAGTTTAGAGTCCATAAAGACTAAGGTAAGGTAAAGTTTCTTGGGATGAGTATACTGAGTCTCATGTTTTATAAGTGTGTAGTTAATTTAGTAGATAACTTTATCTTTGTTTTATTCATCATGCTAATTAAGCATTACCCCTAAGGAATGGTCTATGGTAGATATTTAAATTTAGAAGGGATGGTATTCCCTAATAGGGATGAGGATAAGTGGAGAGAGAAGCTACTCCTTGATTTAATCAAAGGCTTGTTAAAAATCCTTGGTCAAGTTAAAATAGGCGTCTTTCTTGAGAATATGGTGAAAGGGTTGACATCTATTTGATAACTAGGAGATGAAGTGATGGATGGATTAGAGCTTTCCCTATAGGCTATGGAGTTGCTTAAGGTTAGTAGGAAGAGGCATCTCCAAGATTACTCTAACTTTAGCAGGGTCTATTATAATTCCCCAAAGAGAGATGATAAAGCCAAGAATATTTTTAGATATGACCCCAAAAATGCATTTCTTGGGGTTGAGCCTAACATGATAATGGATTAGTCAGTCGAAGATGATTACGAGAATGGTTAGGTAATCCTTTTAGTGTTTGGACTTTAAAATGAGATCATCCAAATAATCCTCTATAATTTTATGGATGAGATCATAAAATATATGTCATGGCACACTGATGTGTTATTATAGTGTTCTTCAGACCAAAAGGCATGACCTTGTAATAAAAGGTTCCCCATGGGGTGATAAAGGAAGCTTTATGTTGATCTTTAGAGATAATTAAGATATGATTATATCCTAAGAAACCATCTATGAGACATAAAATTTCATGGCCAGCTATAAGATTAATAAGTTGTTCAATGTTCAATAAAGGAAAGTTATCCTTTGGGAAAGCAAGGTTGAGGTCATGAAAGTCAATGCAGAGGTGAAGTCCCCATGTGGGCTTAGTGATGAGAATAATGTTAAGAACCCATTGTGGATAGTCAATGAGATGAATGATGTCAATGGATAAGATATGTTGAAGTTATTATTTGATAAGAACATCTATGCAAGGATGTATCTTATGAATCTTTTATTGAACCAACTTAACCTTAGAATAGGTGACAATGTTGTGTAGGGTAATATAAGGGTCAATTCTGAGCATATCTTGATAGGACCAAGCAAATGTTATGCTATATTCATGAAGGAAAGAAGACTAATCTTGTTGTTTCATAGAATTTAAGGATTAGCCAATTTTGACAATATGGGGGTTATTCTGAGTACCCAAGTTGACATTGATAATGGATTCATTTAGCATGATTTGGTTCTCAAGAGGAAGATATTTATGGATAGAAGAATCCTCTGCATCAAGTTTGGTGAGAATGGAATAATCATCTTGATGTTGGATAGTGTTGATGGTATGATAATATCTCTCTATCATTTTAGGATGGAGAAGAGGAAGGGTTTTAGTTTGGCCATCATTTTGGTAAGTCAAGGGGGCCAAACTAATATTATTGATGAATTTCTTTGGATGGGATGATATCAAAGTCTTCAGTCTTTAGGGAAGGTGGGGTTGGTGAGGATGGAACATCCTCATTGAGAGTGGTGATGGGTTTTGGTGAGGTGGGTTGTTTTGATGATATGAACCCAAGGCCAAATAACTCATGAGGTTTTTAGGTTTTGATTATGGGTAACTCGTGAGGTCCCTATTCATAAAGGCTAAGGCTAAACCCATTTCAAGCACACTTGTAAAGGTAAGCTTTGGAAAATGTTGATTTATTGAGATAAGAGAAGTCAAAGGTGAATAGTCAGATGGATGAGATAGTAATGAGACTGAGAAGTAGTTGATCAAGTCCCCCATAGATGAAATTTGTTTGATTTCTAGGGAGCTCAAAAGGGATGATGGTTTTAATTTTGGGATCATAATAAGGGTTATGTTTTAGTTTTTCATACTCTTCTTAAGTAGGGAAAGCTAAAAGATGATACTCTCAAAGAAAGAGATGTTGGAATATGGGTTCTAAGGGGTCCTTTATGAAGATCTCAGAAGAAGGAATAGATGAGTTAGTTAAAGCTTTATCACTATTGTGAATGGGAGTGTTGTTGGTGAGGTAATTTTGTTAGTAGTTGATGGTGAGGTGGATGAGGTAGGAATAAGAACATCATTAGTTTGATATGTCATATTTCAAGAGGAAAAATGACTAAGGTCATATTTTATGGTAACAACTTGACCTTCATGATCAAATTTGACACATCGATGTAAGGTAAAAAAGACACAACTCATGGCATAGATCCAAGGGCATCCGAGCAACACATTATATTAAAACTCACCCTATATAACATAAAAAAAATTAGGAATGATGTGAGGTCCCAAATGGATATGGAGGAAAATTATCCCCAAGGTAGTGGCCATAGTATCATTGAAGGAGCAAAAGACTACTGCACTTTCTAACATGATGTTCTTGAGAAGCTAAAGTTGGTAAAGGTTAGAGGGAGAGGGTCTTAAAATAGATACTTTGGGTTTTGGAGTTGTAAAGGTGAGGGTAAAGATGTTTGGCCCTGGTTGGTTGGCTAAGGGGTTGAAGGGCATGTTCATAGAATAGACACTTTGGCTTTTCCCTTATCTTTCTATTAGACTTGAGATCTCGTAACCATATAAATAGTGTGGATGGGGGGATTTGTCAAGTTTGATGGTTACTTTGGCTCCTCCTCCTCACTATTGTTTGAGAGCGATGGAGTAGGTAAATGTTGGATAGGTTGAGTTGATGGTTAGATTGGTAATAGGGGTAAGATAGGATCATATAATAATATATCATCCTCATCATATAGGCTATGAACAAGTGCTTGGATGATTTACAATTGTTCATGTCATGTCTCGGTGCCTTATGGTATGCACAAATCATGTTATCATTAAACCAAGAGGGTTTGGTATTGGAAGGGTAAAATGGTTTGATAGGTGGTAAGCTAATGGAATAAGTCTACATTAACCTTTATAGGATGGTTGAATAAGATTCAATCAAAGGTGTTTGAGGTGATGGGTTTATAGTTTTATGGATGGGAGCCTTCTTACAAGTAGTTTTCACCTTAGAAGTTATAGGTGGTGGAATGGTTTTAGTTAGTGGTTGGGATTGCTTAATTATGGTTGATTTTGGGGTGAATGTTTTGGAGGTTTAAGATTTGGATGATGAGGATTTGGACATAGGTGGGAAGGTAGAGGTGGATAGATTAGTTAAGAATGATAGGGAACTAGAAGGTTTAGTAGGTATAGGTAGAGAAAAGGGGGATGGTTTACTAGAGGAAGAATAAGTAGTTGGGATGGTAGAAGGATAGGGTCCTAAGATAAAAGGTAGGTGGAAAGGAGGTGGTATAGATCTTGTTTGAGGTTGAGGCTTGGGTAATTCTAACTTATTAATTGGTTTAGTTGTGGGTTTATTTTCTAGGCTAGATGGTGTTAAATCCAAATCCAAGGAGGGGTGAGTTCAAATAAACATGGGAAGAATTCCTAGATTCTTGATAGGTTTGGTAAGAGAGGCATAAGGTGATTTGGAAATGTTAGATAGAGGTGGTTGGGATGGTTCACTTATGACTTTGGAAGAAGAGGTGTTTGATGAAGAGGTAATAATGGGTTTAAGGATGGATTTGAGTGAGTTTGAGGATGCATATTTATTTTATTAAGGGAGCCCAAGATGATGATAAAAGGTGGATCTATCAAAGTTGGGTTGAGAAGTGAATTATATACTTTGGAGTAGCCTAGAAAAGCACTTGTAGATGGGTTTTGTTTCTTGGTCACTGGTTTCAAAAATTAAGCCCTTAGGTGGAGAAGAGGGAATGTTTCCCCCATATTTATTTTTGATGGAAGGTTCCAAAATTGGTGGTTGGGTGGATGAGGTAATCTCCTCTTGTGGGATGTTTTACAAAGAGGGAATGGATAGTTATATGGTGGGGGAGGTAGGTATGGTGCCTTGAAGTGAAGGTATATATATGGTTGCTTCTTTTGTTTGAGTGTCCAAATGAATGGTAGTTCTATCACTTCAATGGGTGGAGTGGAGGAATAAGAAAGGGTTAAAATAAAGGTTATCTCCTTCAACATTTACATCAAGGGAGAGGTAGATAAAGCTAAGGTCTCATCAAGTGAAGAGAGAGGGGTAGTTGATTCCTTCAGTTAGGTTTCCAAAGGAATAGAAGGTGAGTCCACTACTTTTGTGAGTGAAATGGAAGAAGTAGTGGTTGAAGTAATGGTCTCCTAAATAATGGGCTCACTAATAATATAGTTAATTATATGTGCCTCATGAGAGTGAGATGATTCTATTTTTCTATCATGGTGATGGGTAGAAGGAGCATGATTGGGAAAAAGGTGTGTGAAATATGTGAAGGAATTGATTAGGAGGTGAATTAGGATTATAAAACACAATTTATCCATTGTCAATTAAGCTTTGGACAAGAATTTTGAAGGTATTTCACCTACTAACTTCATGTCTTATAACTCAGTGAAAGGCACAATGGTCATTCTCATTGTACCAACTAGGCATGGGGTGAGAATCATCAAATTATTGGGGTGGTTTGATAGGTGGATTTTAGATTAGGTTAGCTTTGAGAAATTTGTCCCAAACTGAAGCATAAGACTCCCTTATGGGAGTATATTGTTTTGGAGGATCTCAATTTTGGTTTTGATTTTGTTGGTTGGAAGGGTTGAAAGAATTAGTTTGATGGGGTTGGTTGACAATTGGTGGTGGAGTAGTTTTTAAGACAACTAAGTTTGTGGATGATTTTGTCTTGGTATTGGGATGATTGGATTGGTTAGTGGTTTTTATGGAGGGAAGGTGATTGTATTTAAATATATAATTCTTGTTCTGTAGTTTCAATTTACCTTCATCAATGGCTCAGTTTTCAAGTTTACATGCAATGGTGAATGCCTTATCAAAAGTTTTAAAATTTTGAACTTGAAGAGTGGGGCCAATATGTTTGGTACAACCCTAATAAATGAGATCAATAAACTTATGTTAGGTAAGGAGAAACAAATATAGTTAATGAAACCTCTCCATTTAGCTACAAAATCAGCAATTGATTCATCATCAAATTACCGAATAGAATAAAGGTTGGTAATAGAAACCTTTTTATATATTTTACTAAGAAGTTCTCTAAAAAGATTTGGGCCAATTAGGAGAATGAAAATATGTAGTGATTGATAAGATAACTATACTAATCAATGGATGGTCTTGATAAATACATGGGGAAGGTACAAAGGAGAAGAGCATCATCATATGTAATCAAATAACAAGAATGATGAAATGCTCTTAAATATTATTGGGGGTCCTCCTTGCCTTGAAATTTAGAAAACTTGGGTAGCTCACATTGAGAAGGATAGGAATGGATAGGAATAAATGGATGGATAGGTTAATTATATATTTGATCATATGATAAGAGGTTATGAGATATAGAGATAGATGACTCCAGGTTGGTCATTTGGTCCATTAACATTTGAACCAAATATGTTTGAGGTTGAGAAGATGCATAATTAGGTGGTAAGCTTTGTTGAGATTAGGTGGCAATAACATATGGATAAGTAATAGAGGGTGCTAAAGAATCCACATTGGTAAGCGGTCATAGGATGTTGGGATGGTGACACATAAGGTTTGATTGGCACAAATAGTTGGGTGGAAGGTGCTATGTATCCTTGTGGGTTAGAAAAATATGGGTAAGATGTCATTGGTACTTGTTGGGGGGCTGATATGGGTTGATTTATAGGTATGTTTGGGTTGGTGGATGGTGGTATAGATCTATATTGGGTTGGATGTGGGAAAGTGCTAGTTGGTTGTTGGTGGGTGGTAACTCTAGTGATAATAAGTGGAAGTATTTGAGGTATGGAAAGTATCAAACTCTAAATTGGGGTGGAAATTGGTGGGTTAGTTGAAAGAAGGGGAATGGTAGAAATATGGGGTAGAAGATACTCCCATAGTAAAATGAGTATAGGAAATGAGAGGTAAAGTTGATCCAATGTTGGTGGTATTTCTTGGGGTAGTAGGTGTTTGGGAAGTGATACTAGATGGAATATTGGAAGAATAAGAGGTTTGAGTGATCATGGGTTGGGTTGAGGTGGCACCCATCAAAAGATGGGGAGGCATGCCATACGGAGGATTCATGGAAGGAACTGAAGAAAGAGTGGTATGGTTAGATAAGGTATTAAGGTAATGTTGAAGATCCACATGATTGTTATTAAGGAAGGTAGAAAAATATACATCACCCTCAACAATAATATGAAACTTGGTAGGAGGTGGAGAAAAATAAGAACCGTCAAAATTAGAAGTATACTCCATGGAGGAAGAAGAAGAAGGTGGATATTGGTTGGTTTGATTCCTTAGTTGTTGTCTAGTAAAGAACATGAGAAGAATAGAAAAGAAATAAAAAAATTCACAAATTAAATAAAGAACAAGAAAAAGGAAAATATCTCAAGGAAATCAAACATACACTAAAGTGTCTTTAACAACCTAGGATTATTTTTAAATAACTTTTGGCTTATGCCTTAGAAAGTGTGAAGAGGAAATTTGGTTTGTAGATTAGGTATTAAAGAGGAAATATAAGGTTGGTTTCAAGTTGTGTTTAGGTGCTAAAGAGAGAAATTTATATTGATCTTCAGTTTGTGGCTTGATATTGGGGCCTATCCCCTCACTTCACACACTACAGTGATAAGGGTGTCAAGTGCTTAGTCAAAATATACTAAATTTTAGAGTTTATACTCAACTACAGAGCTGATTTGGTTCTCCCCTTGGTAATGACCTCAAAGTAGGATTACCAAGAAAGGGTAAGGTTTATTGCTAGGTGATGAAATCTTAGTTGGGCCTTATCTAAAGTATGTTTTGATGTGTTTATTACTTATGTCATTTGGAAATTTTTTGTGATAACAAGAGTGAAATTTATGATTAATTACTTTACTTTTAAGTTACCAGATTAACTAAAACAAATAATCAATCAATGCATGCAAAAGATTTATTTTAAGCCCAAAATAAATTTTAGATTTTATTTGATGAACATACAATAAAGGAAAAAAAATGGATGCTAGGTCCCACCAAGTGTACCAAAATGTTTCTCTTAATTTCCACTCATTTATTAATTTGGAAGCAAGTAAGAAACTAGTAATAGGGGTGTGTAAAGGAATACTTGGTAAAAGTGCATGCATGATCCAAAAAGTGATGGGAACTCCTCTTTGGCTTGGAAGGAATAAATTTTAGCTAATAAAGACACTAAAAAAGGGGTTGTTAGCAAAATATTTGAGTGGAATACCTAACGTGACCTAGATACAAGAAGTGTATGCTTGCTAGCAAGCTGTCAATCCACTATTTATAAAAATTAAGTTGATATTGATAAAAAGAAAGAAAAACTTGAATTTAATAACATAGAAGTAAATGCATTTAATAAGAGTAAAATGAAATGCTTGTTCAATGAAAATGACTAAAATAGCAAAATTAGGTCAATATCTATGTTAAGATAGTTGGGGTTAAGTCTAAAAAATTAGGGAAGGCTATGTGAATAGGAAAAAACATATAAATTAGGGTTTGGTTGAGGTAAAAGGACTAAAAATCACTTATTATTTTGACACAGTGACCACTGGTGGTTAGATTGATGGTTGGTGGTTGGGTGACCATTGATGGTTGAGGTTACCGTCAACAATTAGGATGAATATTGGTGATTACCTTTATAATTTTAGTAATGCTTAGAAATGGAATTGTAGATTGGGTAGATGGTCAGGTGAGGGTTACAATATGGTTTTGGTCATATATAGAAGGCTGAAAGATGAATTTGATTAGATCAAGGTAAAATGAAATGAAATGATGAAATAAGTACAAATTTACCTATGACTTGTTAGATATCTAAAGTAAATTGGCTAGAGTGAAATTACTTTGGCCTTTTAAAGTGATTTGGATAGAGTTTTGAGTCTTCATTGTTGTTTCTTGCTTGTTAGAGGGATGCTAGATATCTATGTAAGAAGATTTGATATCCTAGATGTAAATTTGTGGATTTATGGATCTTTTTCACTTCCTACTTCTCTCCTTTTATAGGATGAAGTTACTAATTATGTAGGAGGAAGTTGTTAATTAGATAGGAAGATAAAGTTTCTTATTATGATGATTTAAATCTTGTTAGAATTGCAAAATAGAAGTTGATAAATTATGCCATGGTTATCTCATACATAGTTAGAAGTGGATTTAAAGTAGGTTTGATGACCTAACCATTAATGGTCAAGATAACCATTAATGGTCAGGCTAACCATCGATGGTTAGGTTGACTGCCAATGGTTGAGTTCCAAATAAAAAATGGGTGAAGATAGGCTTAAAAAGTGGTTGATTAAAGAGGTGTCCATAGGTTTAATTAATGGTGCTGAGTTAGTGTTTTGATAGGTTTAAGTTATCAAAAGAGTTTAGTTAACTAGGTGGTCAACTAGACTTGATATTGGATGAGGGTCAAGGTACTTTGACATCTAAAACTATCATGTGTAATTTTCTAGTATCTACACTCCCTGTAAGGTCTTTAGGTGATATGGTCATCACCTAACTCATTAATAACCCTCTTGTGAAACTCTAGATTGCCTACATTTGGTATGCATGTCCCAATAATCACACTCCATCCATACTCCAATGGATCATCATCAGATCATGTGCTCATATAACCAACTAACCTTTCTATCATAATGTGTTCCCAACACCAAACCTATAGTAGTGTGGATGGGAAAATCTCTATCCGACTTGAAAACAAAAAATGATGTAAATCATGGTATAAATGTGCTAACGTTCATGGGCCCTATGAAAATATCTCTCCCATATCTATCATGTCTCTAATCACATCTAAAATACCAATAGGACATAACCTCCCACTCTTGTCAGGAATAAACATGCCATTGACAATAACCATCAGTATAATAGTCAGAGAATCCATCTCTAAACTGGTATAATAGTCTACATCAATACCACCTCTAATAATAGGAATTAATACATCACCAATAATATATTATAATGTAATATCCTATGGACCTTACCCCCAGTATATGAATCTACCTCTTATCAGGATACCCAAAATCTAACACACATCTTCTAATGTAATAGTCATCTCCCCTGTTGGTAAGTGAAATGTGCTAGACTCAATTGTGTTGTCTCTTTGCAAGTGTTATAAATATATATCTATCTACTTTATCTTCCAACATATATGAAATATAAGATGGTCCATCACCTCTAGCATTCCAAACTCATACTCGGTGAAGCTTTCCATATACACCATCATTGCAGATCTCCACTCCCATGTAATAAGCATTAGTAATACCTCCTAAAAATTACAAATATTAACATTTAATTAACTCAACATTCAAATCAAAATCATCCCTACATTCCAAATAATCCACCACAATAAAAAATAATAAAACAAACTTTTTTTCCATTTAAAGTCATTAACTTTCATCATTCTCTACAATTTCACTCCTATATTTTACAAATTCACCTTTAGCCTTTTTCATGAATTTGCTACTACCTCGAGTGAAATTGCTTCTATAACTAATGATTTCACTACCATGTTTAGAAATTTTGATACTGTTAAAATAATAAAATTGCCTTTTTAACCTAAAATGATTTCTCTTCTCTATTTTTCAAATTTGCTACTACTAAAACAATGAAATTTCCCTTTTCACCTAAAATTATTTCACTTCTCTATTCTACAAATTTGCTACCCTATTTATCAAAATCGCTATTTACCCTAATGGAATCATTGATTTCAATTCCAAATCACCATTTTGACAATAATGATTTTATTTATATCAACTTTAATCCCTAATTAATGATAATAAATGCAAAAAAATTAAAATTAAAATTCACTTACTAAAGGCTTGCTCCTCTCATGTCTCTAGAATCTCCCCACTAGCTTTGATCGGTACTTGTGGTGTGTAATACGGTCCATGTTTCCTCCCAAGTCTCAAAGCAAATATCTCAAATCATAATTCTTAGCAACTAACCTTGATAATAAAATTGAATAAATGAATATATATTCCCTTGCTTTTTCTACTTATATTTTTTTAACCTATAAAATATTCCCCCCCATCCCTTCATCCTACTCATTTGTTCATCCATTTTTTCCAAATACATTAAATAAATTCATTCTAAATCTATTTTTAAAATATTGAAACAATCTATTTACATAAAATAAACACAATCATTTGTAAATTTAATATCTTTTTTTATTTATAGACCCATAACTTATTATCGTTGGGATATATCATTCCCACAACCTCTAAATTTACCCATGCATCATTAAAAAAATAGTAAGCATGCAATCTACGAATGATTAAACTATTGTTTTTCAAATACATACTTTAGTTTTCATTAACTAGGGGCAACTTTTTTATGCAACCATCATCTTGAAAGTTTGACATTAATTTTATAATAACAATTTTGAGTGTTTGTCTATTTTCTCACATAAACCCTTGAGGGGGCACCATCATACCTATTTTCATTCATTTTGGGACATTTTTTTTTTAATCATCAACACTCTACTTATTTTTCTATTCTTAGAAATATTATTGTTTCACAAAACTATTTCAAAGAGGGTAGAATAGAGACAACTAAATTTCATTTAGTGTCAAAATGAACGTAAATCTATTTAATAATTCTTTACATCTCCTTCCAAATTTAAATTTTAAATAAGTCAAATTAGCCAATTATGCATAATTAATTCCATTTTAATATAAAATATAAATTTTACACCTCATTCAAACATCTTCCATATTTTTCTCCCTCATTCCAACCAAATCCACAACTTTATCAACCTCATATGACTCATCCCATGAGTTATCAATAAGTTTGACTTATTCTTACTGACTCAGCTAACCAATCCCATGATTCTCTCAACCATTTGAAATGGTCTTCATCCTCATGGGTGAGGACTCATTATCTACCATTGATTATTTGGGTAATTTAATAAATCTTAATAATCCTCCACCATTGGATCCTCCTTCAAAAATTTATAAGTAAACTTGAAAACCTTCATTTTCAATAATCCTAAATTTTATAAATAAGAGTCTAGACTTATGCCAACAAAGTTATACTCACAAGCGAATCCAAGCAAATAAAAGAAAATCAAAGCATAAAAGATTCATTTTTTACCAAAACACTACCCATTTTCATTTGCATTAGAAGATTGAGAACCACATTTTCAAAGAGAAAATCAAGTTTACATTGTAATGGAAATAGCTTGAACATTTGAAGCATAAAGTTTGTGTTTTCCTAGTTTTCTTTATTTATTGCTCTATCTTAGGTTGAACTTAGCTTAGATTAAGATTAGTTCATTTTATTAGACCTTCTAAATTTAGTTCACACACTATAAAAATAATTTATTTAATTATAACATAAGTATAACAAGGCTTAATTAGCTGTGGTTATTTTAATAAGGATTACATGAAAAATTTGTATACAAAATTAAGTTTGGGCTAAGGCTGGCTCGATTCTTACTTAAAAATACTCATGGTTATGGTTGTAATTAAAGTAGTAATTATAGCTAAGATGGTAGGTGAAATTGAAGTTATGATTGGAGCTAAGGTGGTAGATTGAACTAAAGTTATAGGTGATTTGGATGTGGAAACTTGAGCTCATCTGGTAGGTAGAGTTGATGCACTTGGTGAGCTAAGAGGGAATAAATTTGTAGGTGGTGTTGAAAGTGGCACATTAAGAGGAGTCTGGGATATTGAACTAGTAGGTGGTGCCAAAGTAGACATCTTCCTGGCCTTTATCTCTTGATATTATTTGTATCCTCTAGTATGTTGCACCTATACTATGCTCATATCAAGATGAGGACGTTTCTTTACTCAGTCCACTTGTGCCATCAATCGTGCATGCTTAGATTTAGTCACTTGTAAGATTATAAAAAAGAATTCCACTTCAATTCACTTCTTCCTCATTGAGCTCAACTTTGCCTCAATATATTCTAAATTTAGTCTTTGTAAACTTTGCTTGATATTATCCAAAGCTTGTTGTAATGTTTGGTCAAAAATAGACCTATATACCAACCTACCAATGTTATCCCAAGCATGTGTCAATCCCAATTAATTTATAATTTCTATTATGTGCTTATTTTATTTAGTGATATTTTTAACTATAGCATCAACAACTTTTACCCATTCCCAAGCTTCATAGGTCCTAATGATGGCTAGATTCAATGAATTAGCTACCTCTAAGAGGGTCATCAAATTAAAATGATATTCCTTATTGATAGTAAACAAAACTAAAAAATTCAATTTTTTCTCATCTTGCTTGAGAACCTTAAACAATTTAGTTAATGTTATTGCATGAAGAGACAATTGTGCTCTCAAAAAATGAATAGTATTTAGTATTTCATATAGCCTTAGGGCTAATTTTGTACATCTTATTCCATCTTTATAGGAATATGGATTACCTACTATTATTCATTGAGGGTTTCTAGCTCTTATTCTAATTTTTTTTGCCTATTCTATTCCCTCATGAATGACTAGGATTTCTCTAGTGTGTGTCTTCATGTAGGAATTAAAGTCCTCAATGTAATGAGAATGACCCTTATTTCTATATTGTATCTTTGAAAGAGAGTAAATCTCTTTTCTTTATTCTATAATTAAATTAATTCCCATGTTGTCTTCTACCTTCCTCTTCCTTACCATTTTCTCTAATCTAGTTGATTTATCAAAGAGTGATCTCATAGTGGCTATCTTAGTGATCTTCAAGTTTGGCCTCTTATAATTTGATGATCCTAATTCCTTGGTCCAATATAGAAGAGTCAAATTTGATGGATCTAGTGGTTTTGCCTTTACTTAGGTGTCTTTCTTGGACATAGTTTTAGGGGCTAATTTAGGCATTGAAGGCCATATTATTTTGGACCAGTCAAAATTCCCTAGATGTGGCATGGGATGAATAACGTAGATTGGTCTCTTCTTGGGATTTATTTTTATGGCCACCACTAATATGGTTTACATCAATCCTAAGGAGGTCATTGGTGAGGTTAATTGAGTAAAAGAAGTTAACACTTGAGTGTTGGGTTTATTAGTAATAGTAGAATCAACAGTGGATACTAAAGGAGAAGATGTAGAAACAATTGTGAAAATAGGTCCAATAGGATATGATGACATAGGAGGAAAAAAAGAGATAATTGGAAATGGAAAATAAGAAACAACTAATAATCACATAATAAGAGAAAGGCCAAGGGGAATAATGAGATCATTCTTACTTGATTGAATACCTACAAGGGGTGCCTTTCCTTTTAATACTTAAAAGCTTAGAACCTTGGCTTGATGCATCTCTTCTTTATTCACCTTATATATTGGACCCTCTATGGATTGTGTTTGAGGCCTTTCTACCCTATATTTAATTTTATAGCATATTATTGTCTTTTCTTCTTGAAGAGAAACCACTTGTTAGTTAGGAAGAGGGAGTGGCATGCTTAATGTTGTGGTTGATGGGGATACCATAGTATGTGTAATGTCTTCTTCATCAGATGAGTCTAGGCATATGATTCCCTCTTCCATCTCCATAGTGATAGCCTCCATCTGAATTGATTCTTCAAATAGTTCTTTTTTTATCTTCCTCAGTTCAATAGTAGACATTTAAACTTGAGGAGCCTCTTCTTCCTATTGCATTGTAGAAACTAATGTCTCCCTTACACCTTGATCATGATATTTTTGTGGATCTTTCATCATAGTGGGTAGATATTTAGGGTCATATATTTGGTCTTGTTGTTTTTGGAAAGGTCTTCCACTCCATAAATCAAATGATATTCATACCCCTAGTGGTGGGATCCTAAGTTTGGCTTGACCAAGGGTAAGGAAGGGATTTTATTAGATTACCCTAAATAAGTTTTCACTCAGTCCATCAGTCTTAGCCCTTTCCTTGAATTTTACATCATATTTTTCATTTAAGAAAAAGAAGTCATGATCAAAAGGCCTAAACTTGTAAGGGATGCCCAAATTATGCACCTTTTGTTGTACTTTACTATGGGGATCCCAATCCCTGTGGGGCATAATAGCTAAGGCATAAGCCTTCCTTACATTGGTAGCCTCTTTGAAGTGCTTGTGGTATATGTATTTCATCCTCCTAATTATGGGATAGGATACATGGAAGGTACTCTTATTGCTCTTGGTCAGGTCCTCATCTATCTCATTCCATAATTAAAAGGCAATTTCTTGCTCAACAACTTTGTATGGGATGAATTTGGGGAGACAAAGAGGATCAACCTTGTGTCCAATAACCATGATAATAATATATTATGAGTATATACAATAATCACCCAGAGTCATGAGTATATTGGTGATGATCTTGGATATTATAGGAAGTAGTTCACCTTGAATTGGCATCCAGGCTTGAGGATACAAATCCTCTATAATTTTAGAGATATTCCTTGTATCTAAATATATGTGATTGAATGAGTAGAATTAATAGATTATATTCTTGATGTAGTCAATATTTGGATGCCATAAATACTTGTTGTGTCTATAGATAGTCCCCATGATTACATCCGAAAGATACAAGATCATATAGAAGTTGCCATATTGGGGCCTCTTTTCTTTGCATGGTATCAATTCTTATAGGTGGGTGTTGATAATTTCACCCAATTCATAGGTGAGATATGAAGTGGTGATCAATTAAAACAAGGGTACCCATTATAAATTAAGGAACTGAATTCTTGGGTGGCCAAATAGTCAATTTAACAATGCCATGATAATAGGAATTCCCATCCAAAACTGGGTGACAGGCATAGGGTTCTTGGCAGTTTCCTTGAGTGTGAATGTCTCTCTTGGGAGAATCCATTTCCTCATTGATTATTCTAAATTATTATTAATCTTATAAGTAACCACACTGTGTAAATCAAATGTAGCATCTAGAATGGGTGAACATAAATACCTCATGAATACACTACCTAATATATATGCAATGATAGTGATATTGTTGACATAATTAAGAAACCACCATATGTAATTATCCATTCAAATAACATGTCTAAAAATAAGTCAATGCATGACATGAATTATAGCTTAACAACTACATAATAGAAATCTTGGCATTTGAAGGGTAGTAAGTTAACTGCAACTTGTTATTTGACAAAGATGTCCTCCTAGCAAGTGAGTGGGTCAACATTGTCTATGGCCTCCCATAAACATGAATAATTAGTGTAGATCACATTAAAAAATATTGTATAAAAAAATATATCTAGGTATTATTTTTAATCCTTAATGTAGAACTTGGTTAGTACTAAAGGTGACTTGTATGCCCTAGATGAAGATGTCATTGCTGGTTCTTAATGCTAGTGTGATTAGAGCTCTTGGTAATGGTGACTTGGCACTATTATTACACAAATTTTAGACTATTTTATCATATTTAGGGATTTGAATTCATATAAGGAAATATATTCTTAAATTTAATTACAATCAATGGATGTGAGATTGGTTATCGGCTTATTGTTATAGCTTTTTGGCATTTGTGTTAGATTTATGCACCATTAATCACTAACATATAAGAGCTTATCACATTCATTCAATTCAAACTTTACCACCTAGGCCTAGTGGTAATGACATGTAGTAAACTTACTCATTTGAGGTGGGCATGATACATAGACATCTAATTCCTATAACTATTGTGCTGAAATTGTCAATCTAAATGATATTCAATGACAATGCACAATCTGGACCAAAATCACTAAAAGACTCTAAATCATTCAAAATTGTTATGTACAGGTGCCAATTTATGATAATACATCCCTAAATAGGGTGATTAATTTTATGTTATCATCATATTTTCTTAAATCATTTTGATTCAAATTTTGACCATGCAAAATGAAGTCCTAGACTATTGAATTCTTCTAATTTGGTAGAACCTGTCATGTACATGTGTTATTTTTCATCCATAATATCCTAAATGGGGTATTTCCCCATACATAATTTAAAACTTATTCTGATTATACTCCAATTAAATTATTACTTAATAGAATGACATTTCTAACCAGGTTGATTAAACATGCAATGGATTTTCAAAGAATTGTAGAAAACTAAGAAAAGCCACTTAAGCAAATTAAACCAAATCAAGGGCTTAAGTATAAATTTCATGAAAGTTGTTAAATATATATATTTTTAAATTCATTATTTATTTTTACATCATCCCATGACATCATCATAGGGTTGTCCTCTATAAGCCATTAAGGAGATAAATATCAGAATTAAGCTCTCCCATGCCTCATCAATGCCCCATTCTTCCAAATATTAATGCTAGTATTTATTGCTTATCTCTCCAAAATTAAATTAGTCCATGACCAAAAATATTTATCTCAATATGGGTGGTTATGGACAATCCTAAAAAATCTTGAAAAACTATAAATAAGAGAGCCAATACCACCATTTTTAAGCTTCAATTGTGTAAACTTACTTTTCAAAAATTGCTATAGAGAAGCTTCATTGATTCACCTAGTTAGATCAAATTGAATAACCTAAGCCATTGGTGAACTAAGAGATGATTGAGGCTCATGCTACACCTCATTGATGAATACTTGGAGTACCAAATCTAAGGAAAATCATGCTTCTTGATTACTTTTGAGGGAGATTAACTAATTGGAAGGTATAACATCATATTGATTGCATAATTGTTTATTTTAATTCATTAGCACCATCCCTTGAGGTAGTAGACTTAATAAGTTAGTATTTTTTTTTTTTTTTTTGGATATTTATTAACTAACACATGAGCTAATTTATTTTGTATTCATATTATACATCCTAACATGCTCAGAAGGACTGTGCATCTCACACATCAATTTTATCCCTTCTAATTAAGCACTCAAACCCTCTTTTGAAACTAATTTACTCCTATTTTTCTATAATTTTTTGTTTGTATGAATTCTAGACCAAATGAAAAAATTGACATGTGAAACAACAATTTCAACCTAAACATCAACAAGAATGCCTTGTAGAATGGTGAGATCAACCTTACCAATAAAAAAATTACCCATGTAAATGGTGAAATCAAATTTTATGTTCTTGTATCTTTATCTACGTTTTTTTACATAAATGGTGAAATCAACCTAAATATTTGTGGGTTTGACCTATAGAATGGTAGGTTTGCAAAATAATCAATGAGATCATCCCAGACCAAAACCTATAGGTAACTATTATGTTTTTATTTCTATAATTTTTATCATTTCGATAACTTCACCCTATTTATCAGTGAAATTACCCTGCTAATCAAAAATATCATCCTAATAATCGATGATATCGCTATATAGTGCCTTTTGTGCCTCTATGTAACAATGTGTTTATAATAAGAAATGATAGAATAATCTTATTAAATGGAAAAAATGCTCTACAGAACAATGAGATCACCTTTTGTTGAAAAATAGAGAGTTAAAATAACAAATTTTAAGTTTATTTGAACATCATACACCCTTTATTTGACTTGTAACACTCTATTTTATAGGTTCTAAGACACTTAGTTTCTATTTTACAAAAACCAAAATCAAATTTCACTACATATTTCATTTGGTATTCTAAAATAAACTCAAACTTTAGATAAGTGATCTTAAGAGTTTTTACTTTTTTATTATTGTTTATTTTGTGTTTGTTTTGCAAACTAAGTGTAGCACATATGCTTTCCCCCATCCCCTTTAGGGAGCCTGGGTGATCCAAAAATTCTTCACTTATTGATTTTTTTGCTTTATCCAAAGTGTGGAAGGAAAGTCACTAAGGCACTCCCTAAAATTTGAGTGATTTGGGTCATCCTAAAATGACCCTAAATTCATTATATAATTTTTATTTCTTGCATATTAGCTTATGCGAGGTAGCTCATAGCCTCCCCATGAGATATATAGGGAATCATTAACCCAAGAATTCATCTTTTTACATTGTTTTAACCCTACTCCATGGTAGGGGTATATAAATTAAGGTCAAATTTATGGGATGCTTGTTTGAGTGGTTAAACAAGCTCCATTATTAAGAGACTACCTTGAAACAATGGCTTAACTTAGACATCACATTCCACTAAGTAATTGATATATGTAGTGGTTGTAAAAATGATAATACCTTTTCACAACAAGCTAGTTAACTCAGATCCAAATGATGTGTTGCACCCTGGTGTTAATCACACATATAGGACCATTTAGAATGAACAAAACTTGATTGTTTTTAGGAAAAACCCACTTAACATAGAGTATTATTAGTGCAGGGTGAGTAACTCAGAGTTCCATATTGCAATATGATCTGTTAAGAGAAGTGGGGGCCTATAAACCCTACTTTTCATATGAATCTAAATTTATTATATTTACAACTTATTTCTTCTCAAGGAGTCTATAGATGGAATCCAAGAGTATGAAGCCACCTTGTCAATTTTATAGGATAGGATGTACACCTATATGTTTTTCTTGATTTTGTATATTTATGTGGTATTTTGAGTCAAAAAACTATTTGTGTAAACCAAAAATAAATAAAAAACCAAACCTTTATTGTACACCATTTATTTTGAACAAAGAGGCATTACACTAGACAAATCCTGATCATTTTTTACCTTATTCAAAATTCAATCAAATCATTGTGTTTGTATTTACAAAAACTGTCATTACAATGTTTGTGTGAGTCTATAACTATTCATCATTTTAAAATCCTAAAATCCTTCTTTTTAATCCAAATTTTAAATCTTGTCTTTCTAAGTTCTAATCCAAGACAATATTGGTTTACCTTTTGTGCTTGGTTTGAGTAACTTGGGTGAGATTTTACATTTATATTAAATGATGTTATCTAGAATTTTTTACATTATATTATTATTTTGGAGTTATATTATCTTGCATTCACTCACACTTTAAGGTACTAGACCATTTTACTTTTTTCACCATGTGGCACTATTGTGTTGCCTATTTATTTTTGGATTTATGCTTAGTAGTTCTTGTGTTAGTTCACATATTGAGATTCTTAATTTTCATTTTATTCTTATCGATTTGAAAGGTCTTCTTATAGATTCTCTAGCCATGAATTAATATAGTTTTTCTTATCTTTTTACCATATTGACATACTTTCATCTTAGATTTTTGTGTGCTAGACCACACCCTAGGTTTCAAAGATTGTTTTACCATCTCTCAATTTGACAATTTAAACTAACCAAGGTTGATTGATTTTGTAACCTCTTTCTTCTAATTGTGTGGCATCACACCATTTAATTTTTTATTATATCCTTATTTTAATTTGTGATTGTTTGATTGAAGATCCTAAAAACCTTTTTAACATTTGTGAACCAAATTCCACATCTTAGCAAATGTAAAAAAAACATCTTCAAGCATGACACAAAGGTACACTCATTGAAGGGTCTATTATGTCCCTAGTTATGAGGAAGAGAATTATTATGATGGAGAAAAACACTTTGTTGTGTTTGATGATATCCCCATGAAAGTAGGATCTGAATAGGGCTATTATGAACACCAACATTTAGAAGACAAAGATGAATCCTTTTTAAGGTTGATAGAATCAAGAAAAATATTACCACCATATTTTCCAATGAAATAATTGCACATGCTTATTTGAGTAGAGGAACAACAACTAGAGCCACATCTCACTTGTGTTACAAAAACCAACATTGCTTCCACTAGTAAGGGAAAATAATAACTTGTGGAGTCTACCCTAACCAGTTAGGATCTTGCTACCAAGATTTATAAAATTGGTCAACATTACATATATCAACTTGTCACAAACTAATATCTCATTTATCTACCACTTTAATCACTAATACCACTTCTAAAGATCAATAACATATGATAGACAAAACATGGCATAGCCTAGTTGATCTTATGTCTACAATAGACCCTAGAGTTACTCCTAAATAGAACAAACCTATAGATGCTTTGTAACACATTTCACCTAATACAAAGCATAACTTTTTCAACCATTAGGAGACTCTCACCCTTTCACAATTGTAAGGAATGAATGACTCATCATATATTGGGGGTATGGTGAAAAACACTTTGGTGAGTTCATATCAACTAACACATACTTTGGTGAACTGATAAATGACACCCCATAACCTATAGTATTCATACAATACACAATGAAAAATTCTTGGGACATTCTAAAAACCACCTAGGAATCAATGACAACCTACTCAAATAAAAGGGTAAAATAAAACCAAACTTATATACATAAGGTTTATATCCCTAATAAGACCTTATAGGGGTACATTCTACCCCAACAAAATTATATTACACCAATAAATTCACCAAGCATGTAAAAGTGGAATTCAATGAAAGAAATTATCTCAAGGCTTGAGATAGGCAACCAAATTAAAAAAAATATATGTTTGATGAGATATGCCCATATCCATTTGATTTAAGCATTCTCCAAGTCTCATTTCCCCTCATTTCAAGGCACCTATGTTTGATAAATACAAAGTGAAGGGAGACCCTCAAGAACACATTCAATACTTTTTTGTACTATGCCAAGAGGTAGCCTACAACAATGTTTATTTGCTTCACTTGTTTCCACGTAGTTTGGCTAGATAAGCTCTAGATTGGATCCTCAAATTTCCTAAGGGATGGGTGATAAATTAGAATGATCTATCATATAAAATTTCAACCATTTATATTATAACATTGATCAAGAGTTATTAGTGGTTGACTAGTGCAAGACAAGATAAAGAGATGGATAAACCTTCATGGCATACCTAAAATTATGGAGAACATTAGCTGGCCACTTTTAACATAATTTGCCAAATCATCAATTAGACAACATTTTCACATGGAATCTACACCCTAAAGTAGCTCACAATCTAAGAATATTTTGTGAATATACATTCGATGAAATTATTGAGAAGGGAGTGTAGATTGAAAAGACACTTATAACTAGTGGTCTTGTGAAAATATATTCACAAGGTCAAACATCTACTTAGACATAACCACATGTTCAGGATACTACTACATAAAAACCTATGGTTTAAAAAAAAAAACAAGAATATGGTGGGAAATGGAGTGATATGAACCATACATGTTCAAATGATGTAGGATCCACCAGTTATAAATATACAACCAACCCCACCTAATCCATAAAACACTTTGCAAAGGGATCCTCCACATAGATCATTTAATAAGTATATAAAATTTAAAAAACTAAGAGAGCTTATTGAGGCATTGTTCTAAAAGCTAGTGGTAACCAATTTGATTGTGTGGCCTATATCAAATCTATTTCTATAAGATCAACCTAAACTTGACTAGTGTCAAGAAGATGATTTTTATTTTTTTCATGATGTTATTAGCCATGCTATTTACCAATGTGTATAATTAAGGAATATTATTGAGGATTTGATTGAAAGTGGTGAAATCAATTTGAAACAAATAACACAAAACACTAATCAGGGCATGGGCATCTACAAAGACCCATTTCCCAAACATAATCAACTAAAGTACATGAACAATTAGATTTAAGGTTAGAAGGCTAATTAACATAATCATAATAAGGATCATAATAACCAAACTAACACCTTGGGTTAAAAAAATATGTCATATTATTATAATAAATCCATGCAACATGTTTTTACAAATCATTTCACCACCATTACAATCAAAACTCATGAATTATCCAACTCATCTCAAATTATTGGACCCCCTATTATAGGTTTAACACCCTCTTATTCAAGTAATACTACACTAGGTTAAACTAATTCCATTATGCCTCAATTTATATGGGTTACTATCTCTAGACCTCCACTCCCTTTTTCTAATTTTAATTACTCCTTTCCAACTCAAAATTGTGTAATCATAACTAGACACTCATGAGTTACCCCCTAAGGCCTTTCACCTTCTTATTCTAATTATAATGACTAATTATTGACTCTAGATTATGCAATCATAATTATACACTATTGAGTCACCTTTTAAGGCCCTTTGCCTTCTTTTAATTCTGAGCCAAATGTAAACTTTGTACCAACCAAGTTTAAAATCTCTCATCCTACCATTAAGAAGCCATATATAATTCAAGACTAATTAGGTAAAACCCATACATATATTTCTATCTTAGATCTCTTGTGTACATCAAAATTACATAAAACTATATTGAATGACTTATTATAATAGTTCACTATTCCTAAGGATATCAACCTTGACCAATTTAAGATGTTTGTAGGACATTTATCTCTGAGTTGATAAATTACATTTGATCAAAGAGACATGTCTTTTCTTGGTTTGAACCACATCAACCCCTTATATATTGAGGTCATTATAAAAAATAATAATATCAAACAATTCCATATAGATAATGGTTTAGGTATAAACATAGTGTCACTTAATTTGCTACAATGATTTGGTTATACCACTAAGGACATCCATCCTGAGACAATCATGATCAAGGCATATGACAATGTCGAAAGAGAGTCTTTTAGGACTATTTATTTTTTAATCATTGTTGTATCTGTATCCCATGATACTCTATGCCATGTCATGGAAATTAAATTTAAATATAATATAATTCTTATTTGTCCTTGTATCCATGAAGTATGAGTTTTCTCATATACCTTGCACTAGTGCCTCAAATTCCCCCATGCTAGAATTGAGGTTACCATTTATGCTAATTTGTAGCCCTATTAATATTACAAACATCTAGAGGATGAATTCAATAATTATAACTATTTCCATACTTTTTAATTCATATAAATGAATAACAAAGAAATAGTTTTGGAACTATCCAAGTCTAATTATATCAACCCAAGTGATCTCACTTCCACTTCGGCCGATCTATTTCCCATAATATTTAAAAACTAGCTCACTGTTGAGGATGCGAGAATTTCCATGTACCATTTGAAATATGCCTTTATTATTGAAAAATTACCTAAGTCTCCTAAGTCTTATGGTAGACCTAAACCTTCTACAGGCCCTTGCAGGCCCAACATGATTTGGAAAAATAAGATAAACATGTAGAAACAACCAATGGTATTTGTACCAATAACTTCACCAAATCAAGATAAGGAAGCCTTTACTAAAAGAGATTAGTTATATTCTTCCCACATTGCTAATTTTTTTTACAATCCCAATTAATTTATCCCTAATTAGATTATTAATAGTTTGGATTATGTAGGAAAAGGCCTAGGGCCACAAGAGCAAGGTATCCTAAAACCATTATCACCTAGTAAACCTATTATGAGTCAAGCTCTCAGATTCATACCACATAAGGTTGAAATCATGTATTTTGATAGTGATTATTATTTATAAACTAATGAATATACTCTCAATAATGACACAACATCCCATTATAACACTTATCATGAACTATCTAACACCGACCTATTCGACTCCAATTATTATTATGAGTATCACAACCCATTATTCGCTTAACCTTTGCCATATTGACCTTATATATTGGGACCAAAAAGTTATTTTATACCTCTCAATAAATTTTATAATGAATAAATATTACCAAGCACATGAGCCTCAAAGATATATTTCTAATTTCTAATCAAAATCAAGGATTTGACTACTGATTGGACCCTGCCACCTACTTGGGATAGCAAACAAGCTTTCTTGGTCACACAAAAGATAAAACATAGATATATTTGGGTGAAAACCTCTTTGAGGAACTTTTTGGTTAGGGGAAAAGTACATAAAAATATAATCCCTTGAGTGAAAACCTATTTCAAGTGCCATTGGTTATGGAATTTTGCTCATCTCCAAAGGAAACCCAAGGTCCACCAAGTCCAGACTCTACATTGATTGCCAGTATCACTACTAGACAAGATAAAGTATTTGAGTGTCTTTCTCTAAAATTTCCATAGATATTTTCAAATTATCCACTACCTAAACTGATAGACTTAGATTCCTCTCATTATCTTGAGTTTTAGGATGAACAATTAGAAGATGAAGTAGAAGAAGAGGATTATGATCAGATATTGCCCATTATTTTGGAATATGGTTCCACACTCCTTGTGGAAAACACCATTGAAGTGAACCTAAGAACTTATGAAGATACCAAAATTCTTTATCTAAGATCATTCCTCACTAATGAAAAGTGTGACTATATTGTCACCATTATGAGGGATTTAATTGACATTTTTACATGGGATTATTTAGGCATGCCTATCTTGGACCTTGATTTGGTCATGCATTCCATTGTTGTGTATCCAGATGCCAATCTAATCAAGTAAAAATTGATAAAGGTGCATCCATGAATTACTATTTTAGTAAAGAAATAGCTAAAAAACTATTGGGAGCCATATTCATTAGACCATTGGACTATTTTGAATGGATATCAAATGTGTTTGTACTGATTTTATAGATATTAAAAAAGTGTCTGAAATATGATTTTCCTCTACCCAAAATTGACATGATGGTTGAATCTAATTCTAGATATGAGATGTCTTCCCTCATGGATGGATTCTTTAGATATAATTAGATTAATATAGTTAGTGAGGACCAACACAAGACTACATTCACTTTACCATGGGGAACATTTTGTTACCAAGCCATGCCTTTTGGATTTAAAAATGCTAGTGCCACCTAACAACATGATATGAATTTCACTTTCCATGACATGATGCATGATATTATTGAGGACTATGTTGATGATATTCTATCAAAATCAAGAACACGTACCAGACATCTTGATGTTCTACATAAAATCTTTGAGAGACTTCATGAATACAAAGTTTGTCTGAATCTTAAGAAATGCATCTTTGGCATCACTTTGGGAAAATTTATAGGATTCATTGTATCATGAAGAAGGATTAAATTGGATCCTGGTAAGGTCAAGGCTATTATGGAGATGACACCACCTTCTAATTTAAAACAAATCCATAGCCTACAAAGGAAGATTTAGTCTATTCATAGGTTTATTTCACAACTAGAAAAAAGTGTTATCCTTTCATGAACATCTTGAATAAGGGGGTCAATTTTCAATGGGACATTAAATGCCAATAAGAATTTATGAAAATCAAAGAATATTTTTCTAGCCTACCAATTTTGAGACCACCAACTCCTAGACAACCATTACTCCTTTATATCTCAACTATAAAACATGCACTAGGGGTACTCTTGGCCTAGCATGATGAACAAGGAAAAGAACATGCAGCCTATTATTTGAGCTGAACACTTGTGGCATATGAGAATAATTATGTGCCTATTGAGAAGGCCTATTTGGCAAAGGTGTTTACCTCCCAAAAGTTACAACACTACATGATGAATAATAAAACTATTATTATTGCTAAAGTGGACCCCCCTAAAATATTTATTATCCAAGGCCACTCTTATAGGATACATGGATAAATGGGTTATGATTTTGAGTGAAATTGATGTTGAGTACCAATTTTTTTTATTATTAAGGAGTAGATCATTATCAATCAACTTGCATAAGATCCTATTATATATACTCAACCACTCATATTTTATTTCTTAGATGATTCTATCATGGTGATCTAAGAAGTAGCTCATGAACCTGAATAATGGAAGTTATACTTTGATGGCTCTTTAACTTCACATGGTTCTAGATATGACATCTTACTAGTTACACTGCAAGGGGACCTCATCCCCAAAATGTTTCACATTAGCTTCAACTACACCAATAATATGGTTGAGTATGAAACTCTCATTATGGGACTACATCTCATAATACAATGGAATATACAATAGTTAAGGGTTTATATAGATTCTAAATCAATCATTAATTATACCACAAACCAATATTAGATGTGATATGACAAGATTGTACCTTATAATCACATTATGGATAATATAAAGTTCTATTTCAATTTTGTACCATTTGAATAGGTGTCATGGGCCAATAACAGATTAGCCAATGCAATGGAAATAATTAGGTCTATGGTATAAGTCCCTAACAGGGATAAAGAGTATCAGTTTATTATTAAAATATTCCATAGCCTACTTATATATTAACAAATTTGGAGAAGGTATGTACAATTACTGGTCCCAATCTCCCATCTAAACTCCCTTGGTACCAAGACATTTATAATTATTTCCATGACCAAATTTTTTCCCTTGATATTTCACACGATTACCAACAAATATTCCTCCATCACCTAGCCCATTATACCCTCTTTGGGAACATGCTTTATCATAAGGGTTATTATGTAATGATTCTTCATTGTTTATCTTTAGAAGAATCAATGTTATAACTTAAGGAGGTTCATTAAGGAATGTATGGGACCTACACCAAAGGTGTATTATTAGCCAATAAACTCCTTAGAATAGGTTAATATTGGCCCAAGATGGAAACACATGCTTATAGTTATGTCAGGAAGTATGTTGTTTTCCAATAAAATGGTAATATAATACACACACCTTCCTTGTCACTATGGCCAATTACTACACGATGTATATTTTCTACATGGGGTCTCAATCTCATTGGGAAGATAAACCCAATCTATTCTAATGGCCATAAATACATTATCACTACTACCAAGTATTTTAATAAGTGGATTGAGGCTATTCTTCTCACTTACATCACCAGAAAGTAGATTTCCAAATTTATCCATTACCATATCATCTGTCAATATGGTATCTCAACCTGCATTATATCCGATAATGGTAGATCATTTATAGATAGATATGTTAAATCTCTTTGCACCATGTTCAAAATCAAACATAATAATTCCACACCATATAACCCACAAGGAAATGGCCATGCTGAGGCATCTAATAAAACCATTATTAAAATCTTAAATAATATTTTCAATGACACTAACCATAATTGGCACTTGCAAAATTTTCCTACCCTTTAGGATTATCACAATAGTCATCAAATCCCCAAAAGAGCCACTCCATATTCCCTAGTTTATGATACAGAGGCTATTATCCCGATCAAGGTTGAGATACCTTCATTATAGGTTTCTTTAGAAAACAATGTCAATGATGAAAAGTATAAAGTCTCCATGTTATAAGAACTAGAACTCCTTGATGGTAAGCATTTGTTTGCTCTAGATAGCTTGAGAGCATAAGAATAGATTACATGACAGATATAACAAGCACATTCTCTCTAGGGAGTTTGAAGTTGGTGACTTGGTCTTGAAGGAGAACCAAAATAATACTAATGTTGAATATAAGAAGGGTATGTTTTAATCTAATTGGATAGGCCCATATGTGGTTACGAAAAAACTATGGATTAGGGGCATATATATTAGCTAATCTAAGTGGATAATATCTCTCAAAATGCATGAATATTGTACACCTCAAGAAGTTCTATGCTTGTTAGCCTTTTTTGAACCATTTACTACAAGATCCCGTACTTGGGGGTAACTTGTGTCGAAGTCATTTATTCCACCATTATAATTATACTCTTACCATTCTATTCTAGACCATTATCACCTTGGAATTTTTTAACCTTGTATCATTCCATTTTAGACCATTATACATATGGACTATTGTAACCATACTACCTTAGATAATTATAACCATAAACTATTGTCACTTAGATCATTTATATTCCACTGAACCAATTTTATTTTCATTCTAGACCATTGTAACTTGGACCATTATACCTTATATTAATTATGATCCTAATTATGATTCATGGGCATTATGGACACATTCAACACCCATTCTACAAGCTAGTTTAGATAGATCAATATTTGTAGGCTCTTTTATAGACAAGTGTACAAGGATATGTCTACACATGGTTTTTTCCTATTGAATGGTTCCTTGAGATTTCTTTGCTACTATATACTATTCTATTTTTATACTATTTGGTAGGCATTGTTGCCTTAACAAGATCACATGGGCCATTACAACTAGTTTAGTTGTTGCTTACCTATGGATGTACAACTCCTTAGCTAAGTGGTTTTCTGTATCATTATTTATATCCCACCTTAATTATTGTGCCATTGTAGTCAATTTTATCTATTATTGGAAATAGTACATGTGAAAGTGCATATCCTTGACTTAGTGGTTCCCTATACCATTATTTATATTCATAATTCTTGTTGTAGCCAAATTTGATTTTGTTTGAACTCTTGCATGTGGAAATTCATCTCCTTAGCTAGGTAGTTCCCTATACCTTTTGTTAATATTATGTTTTTGGTTTATCCCAAAAAACATAAAAAAATTAGAAACTAGTATGACAAAAGACCAAAAGCATTACTTTGAACCTTTGTTTATTCTGATCCTAGGTACTCTCACTATTTTATGAGCAACTTGAACCATGCTTTCACTATTTTATGAGTTACCATTGTGTACATTATTCATATGAACAAGATCCATTATCACACCCTTGGTCTGGGCCATGATCTCACTATTTTGTGATTTGAATTGTTTAGTTTCTCGTAATTCTCAATTAAGTTGATGAACTTATAAAACTCCTAAAAATTTGTAAATAATTTTAGAAAGCCCTAAAAATCACAAAAATCATGAAAATTGGCTTAGAATTTCCATAAGAGATATAAATCCATCAAATTTTTTAGGTTGTGTTATCCTATTTTATTTGATTTATTTATAGACCACCTTGCTTTTTAACTCCCATTTTTAGGAGAACTACATTGGCCTGAGGTCTATATAGACTATATAGGAAATACTTGGATACATGGGGTATCTTAGGTTAGCTAGATCATACTTTCATTTCTTATTTTGCCTTAAGGATTCTAAGAATCCTAACTATTTCACAAGTAACGACTTGTCCTTTAGTTTACCCATCCTTATTTTCTCTCATCCTTGGTCTCAATCACATCATCCAAAGCTCTCACCATTTTGTGAGACTATTCTGATATTCCTCTATATACGAATCATGTTTTCTCGATCATCATTTTATTCTATCCCATATCCTGTGAGAACTACATTTATCTTGAAGTTCATGTTGGATATCACGTCCATGGAACTATGTAGGCAACATCCACTTGCTTCATGCATCTGGATTCAGCTCAACTAACCTTTATTTTTCTTCTCTTCCACCTATTTTGTTTGTTTGTTCTATTACCTCCTATAGCATAGGAGTGATTTTTGTTTATTTTATGTCATTGTTTCCCTATAATCTAGGGGCACCTTTATGTCCATTGTTCTTGTTTTTTCATACCAATGTCATTGTTACTTAGCTTATGGGTCACCCTATCATAGATCATAATGCCTCTATTACATGTACATGAACAATTAGTTTTTTTCTTACACTAACATTGTGATTAACCATTGTTTGTGTATGTTTATTTGATTTTTTTTTATTATTTTGTTTATTTTTCTTGATGTTTTGTTGTTCTATAAATGTTTTTAGTTGTGTTTTATTGTGCTTTGATACCTATTAATTTATTATTATTATTATTATTATTTGTTCATTTTTATTAGTGTTGTGCATTTGTTTCTTTTTATTATTGTTTTGTTATGTCTTTATTTATTTTCTTGGTGTTTTGTTGTGTATTTCCTCTAGCCTTTTATTTTACTATTTTTTCTTGTTTATTATGTTGTTTTATTTTTACTGTTGCATTTGAATACATTTCATAAACATTTTTGAGTTTGGCCTTAACTTGGTCTTGACTTGTTGACATTTGTATTTAAATTATTTTGTTATTTGTTAGTTTTTCAAGCACACCTTGTTAATGCATGGGTTGTGATTATTTATATCTTAATTCCATATTGTTTAACATTTTGTTGTTGGTTTATTTTTATTTGTTTGTTTTTAAATACATTTTTGTTCCTACTTAACTCTTAGGGTATGTGTACCAACTTGGGGGACAAAAAAGGGCCTATCCATAGACATGATTTTTATAAAATTAAAAAAATGTGAACTTCTATAGATAATTAGAGATGGCTACATTCAAAATTTGAAGATGGTATAAAAAAATTGAATTGTAGTATTGAGTCTAGTTTCCAAAAACCCTTTTTTAAAAAAAAGGGTTAAGTATAAATAGGTCAAACATCTAAATTTTTAAGAGGACCTCCTATTTGTTTAAGAAAATTTGAATTGTACCATTTCATGTGACCCACCATTTTTTTAGCATTGTTAAATCTTTTTAGAAACCCTTTGGTGAATATTTAGATTAGATCTGCTAGTGTGTTACAAAAAAATTTAATATTTTTAAAATTAATTTTACAATTAAGTATATCCTGAAAATGACAACCTTCTGTGTGACCCATCCTAACTACCTCAAAAAAAATGAAAATTGATTTTTTTTTAATCTGTGTATAATTAGGCCAAGTTTGTTACCATATAGTTTTTTTTTCATTTGGATCAATGAAAAACAAAATATATAAACATGAATAGGCATGTATGGGTGAGGCATGTAGTGGCCTGAAAAAGGTGTTAGCAAGAAATATAGTTTGAACCCTCAAAATAGCCCAAAAATTATGAAAATCATACATTTGGAAAGAGGACAACATGCTCATCATAATGATAATAATTTTTTGAATTTTTATGTTGAAATCCATAGCATATTTGGTGATTGAAGTTGAAATTTGTTGGGTTTTCCTAAAACTTTTAGTCTCAGCTATAGATGCATAGTCCCAAGCCTTTGGATAAAAAATCCAAGCCATTTTTGAGCCTAAAGGTTTAGTTTTAAATTCAAATTCAAATAATTCATACATGTTATATAACACAAACATGATATATAATGAACTAAATAACATGTACATGTTATATAATGTGTACACCTTTCTTTGACATAACATAAAACAAACAAATTTTATGTTTGTTATAGGGGAAAGGTCCCATTAGCCATGCATCCTTATTGGGGAAATGTCAAATTTAATGTTTCTTAAAGGGGAAAGGTCCCATTATCTTTGGATAGTGAATTAAGGTTCCATAACATCGCATTAGACTTTTAAATTTTTACCCATTTTAATATGTTGTCTTAACTACTTATAACTAAGGTTTCAAGGTCTAACACATTATACATTTGACAATATAATTGATTTTATCATGAGAGGTCATAAAATTCATTTTTTAAACCTATGATCAAAACTTAACCTTTAGTGTACCAATATTTATGCGTTACAGTATCAATACTTGACTCTTACTTGTCAAGATGTGATTGGTTGCTTTCAATTTTATAGAATAAATGTTGAAAAAGTATTATATATTACATGTTCAACTTCTGGTGCACTTTAATATTTATATACACCAATATGTTTGATCAATATAACACATGTTAACAAAATCCTTGTTTGATAATTGAAAAATGCACAGCTATTGGGATCTTTCCCAAGGCAAGGATATACCTTACCACCTTACTTGCCTAAAATCCTACTTGCCCTTAAATTGTGTATTTATTATTGATATTATCCTACTTGCCTAAAATATTATCTTACCCTTTTATTTTCTTTGATATCTTTGAATAGAACCCTTTATTTATAAATTTTGAACTAATTTTTTTAAGTGGCAAACCCATTGAATTTGACTATGTATTATAGATAGTCTTGTGTAAGTAGAAATAAGAATTGGGCCCTTGGTGTAACAGTGCATCTTTTGGATATATATTTTAAAAATGATATCTAATGGATCCAAATACCTATGAATCATGACTCTGATTGTCCCTCTGAATCATGCCTTGGATTGTTCCAAAAACATTCCTAAAATGTGTTGAATAAAATTCCTTAGGTTTCCTCCAAGGTCACTTAGTGTGCATCTAATTCAATAGGTGCATTTTGAGGTCCTAATTGAAAGTCTAACAAGAGTCTTCTATTGTTACAATTATTCAAGTTTTATTTCCATAATGTATTCAAATACATTATTCAAAATTTTCCTAAATTAATATCTCTTGTGAAAATATGGTTAATCCTTTATTCCATGCACCTCATTAATCTACTCCTACATCACACATGGGACAAAAATCAACCACTCCATCAATTCCCATGTCATCTAAAGAGTGTGTCTTTGACATGGGAATAGTCTTAGGCACACCATGGATGCAAAAATTACAAGCTCAAAAATAAGTTAGACAACACTTGATGCTTATCAATACTATAGATTTATATACCTTACTATGCAATTGGGATGGTAAGATATGAAAGTAGGATGATGGACCTAAAATGTATGTATATATTAAATTATTAATTATTTTGGTCAAGCTGGGTATGCATTTTATTTTGTATAATATTTGGTTTTGAGCTCAATAATTTTGAAATGTTCACATGTATCCATTAGTGATGATGTGGTTTTAAAATGTTATATTAAGATGCCATGCCTGTAGTGATGAATGAATATCTTAAAAATTATCTAAATGCACTAGGGACTTTGTTCAAAACCATTAAGGGATGGTGTAGACCTAACATTGACCAAGTATGACATATGTATAAGTTACCCTTGCTCAAACTCTATTAAAATTATTCAAGATATATTAAACCTATGACAATGTCCCTTAAATTTGAGATCTTCTTCCCCTCAAGGATGATGCTAAGCAGAGAGACCCAATAGTTGTTCATGTGGATGATGAACTACTCACCTCAAATAGATGGTTGATCAAAATTTAATACCAGTGTGCACCCTCTCATCAAAGGTTTCTATATATATATATATACATATATATATATATATATATATATACATAAATATATATATATATATATATACACACACACATACATATATATATATACATATATATATATATATATATATACATATATATATATATACATATATATATATATATATATATACATATATATATATATACATATATATATATGTATATATATATGTATATATATATATGTATATATATATATATATGTACATATATATATATGTACATATATATATATGTATATATATATATATGTATATATATATATATATATGTATATATATATATATACACACACACACACACACAGACACACACACACACACACACACACACACACACACACACACACACACACACACACACACACACACACACACACACACACACACACACACACACACACACACACATATCTTCAATCTTCTTGTTCATATTTCATTGTAATGAGCTTAAAACTTATGATGTGGACTGCAAGAAAGTAGTACATGTCTCAATATTATTGCTTTAGGATGGTATTTGAGGTTGAGGATCTTCCATTATTGAATTGTGTTCTCTCCTACTTGTAGGACTTAATATGAATGTAAGTTTTGGGATCTATAGAGGTAATTCAAGGTAGAGGGATATACATAATTTGAATACATACATTTAGAAAATTGATAACATTTGATGCATATCTGATAACTCTAACACTTCTCTAGGTGTACTAGACCTACACATGTAGAAATATTTGATTAGATTGGGTGTCCTAATGATTTGACTGTAGACACCTAAAATTGGCCGCCGATAACCTCCAACCAGGATTTTGACTTATTTCTACCCAAAATGCACAATTTGGCATAAAATAGTAAAACATGTTAAATGATGTGAAATTGACATATTCAAGTCCCAATTTTGGCTAGGGTATCCCTAAATGGGGCAATGTAATTTATGGGATAGCTAAGTTTGATCAGTTCATGTCAAGTCAAAATGCCAAATTCATACCTGGGTGCTCTAGATTGCTTTTTCCTATCAAATCTTATGCATAAAACATGTGCCTTTGTTATTTGTTATTAGTAACATCCTAAATGGGATAATTCATCCAACACATCTGATATCACCTTCTAATTTTAATCTAGTTAAATTTTGGACCAATAACAAGGCATTCTAATTAATTAGAGTAATTTGTGCACAAAGTGTTTAATCATGCTTAAGATTTAATTAACCCAAATCAAGGCATAATTAATAATTCCATGGAAACTTGTTGAGTGCTTATTTTTTAAAATTAATATTGAAATATACATCATCAAGTGACCTCATTTCTTGGGAAGATATCCCTAGGCCATAAATGCCACAAATATTAGGATTCATGACCTCCATGCCTCATCAATGCCTTCCATGATGCCCTCCATGCCTCTTAATTTCCCCTTCTTCCATTGCCATGATGAGAATAATTACAAAATTAATTCAAAAAATTGAATTAATCCTCAATCACACATCTCAATCTTGAGATGGATAGTTGAGGTTGATTCTCATCAAATCCAAAAATATATAAGTAAGAGGACTCACAATATCATTTCTAAGCTTAATTAGTGCAAAGTTATAATGCAAGATTAGTTCCAAAAAGCTTCATGCAACTAGTGTTATAATGCCAAATTGATTCCAAGCCAAATACAAGCCACAAACCAAATGTGTCAAGAGGAGATGAAGGTAACCACACTCCATTGAAGAAGACCTCTTGAAGCACAAGCCGAGCAAGCCACCACTACAAAAGCATTTGGAGCATCCAAGGAAGTGAAGGAATTCTTGTGTTTGATTCCTCTTTTTTGTTATGCTTGTCATTTGTGTTTGTTAACTAAGGTATCCATAGTGCCTAGGCCTTGAGATGTTATGTTATTAGTGTGTTTGTTTCATTTTGTTTTCATTTTGGAACTAATACCATACTAACCATCCTCTCTTGAGTCAAATTCCTAGATCACATAATGGTACACCCAGTAGAACAAGATGCATCTCACACCTAAAGGAGATCATTTTATAATTCTAAAATATCCACTTGGACCTTTAAAACTCTTTAAAATTTATTTTATAACTTTATTTTGCCTTTTTTTTTGCCACAAGTTTACATAGTAACCGACATCAATAAGAAATACCCACATTAGTTACTTGGCTCAACCAACATTAGTTAGTAGAACCAGCATCAGTTAGATCTTGATTGGACATTGCCAATGTTGGTGGTATATAATTGACATAGGTCACCATGTTTTATTAAAAACATAAACCTAAGAGATATTTTAAAATTCTTGGTTTGGGGTCATACAGACTCCATTTTGGATGATTTTTATTAAAACAATGTGTTTTCTCCTTATTTTTTAGAATTTAGCATTATTTTAGCTTCAATTTTCATAGAATTTTTACAAAATTTGTAAAATACATTTAAAGTGTTTCTAATCTAACATATTTGCTTTTGGGGTGATGCCTTAAGGGTAGACAGGTAACTAGCATATTTCAAGTTTGATAAATCCTATTTTATAACATATTTTTCATACTTTAAAATGAATTAAAAACATTATTTTGGTACTTAAAGTAATATTTAAGGTGCTTAAATAAGTTTTTTTATCATTAGTTTTCAAAGTTACAACTAAGACCAAGGGGTCAAATGAACACCACCAAATCATTCATTTGGGCTTAAAATTGAACACACTTTCCATTTTTATCTTCAATAATTGTTTGATCAAATCTTGTTTAGAAAAAAGAGATGTGTTGCATGTATGCTCTTCCATTTGTCCCTTATAGGGAACCCTTGGAATCAAAAGCACCATTCCTATTGTAATTAGCCTAATCCAAGGATTAGAAAGAAAGTCATCTAAAGCACTCCCCAAAAACTTGTCAAAGTTTGGGTGACCTTGAAAATGACCCTAAAGTCTTTCTTCTTTCATGCCTTCTTTATTTTTATGCATCTTAGCTTGCGAGGGGGAATTAATCACCTCCCAAAAGTTATTTAGGGAATATTTGACCCAAGGTTTCATCTCCTGACATTGACTTCATTTAACTCTTTTAGAGTTGCACATGGGACGTAGTGGCACTTTGGAAATTACACTATATTGAGCGAACAATAGGATATAGTGGTTGTAAAAAGGAATAGACCTTTTTGCAACAAGCCAAGTGACACGGACCCAAAATTTGTGATTTTATTTTACATTGTTTGGCATGAAAGGCATTTTGTAATTGATTCCCCTAGATCATTCAAAAACTTGTTAGATTTTAGACAAATCCCCACTTTCCATAGAAGTATTGTTGGTGCAAGGTACACCTCAAGGGTCATGTTGTAGTAATGTAATTTGAGAGAAGGTGGGGGGGGGTGTAAAAACCCTACTATATAATGTGTATTTATTTTTGGATGAACACTTAAAATCCTCTCAAATGATGTATATTGATGGATTACAATAATTCCAAGAAACCTTATTAGTTTAGGATCCAAGGGAAATTAATTATTTGGTCTTATCCTAGATTAAAGTCTTGTTTGGAGTTAGAAATTGGTGTAAACAAACAATCCCAAACCAAACATATGGTCCTCATTTTTATTTGAATAAAAAGGCATTATGCTACCCATGTGAGATCATCAATTTGCCTTGTTTAAAGTTCATCAAAAGTTTGAGAGTAATATCATCCACTTTGGTGTCATTATGTTTCCCAATTGAGTCTAGACCTTAATCAAAGTTGTTTTAGTCCTTCACTTGTAATCTAAATTCAAAATTACACCTTTACAAGTTCATAGGGTTGATGTGTTAAGTGGGTTTGACATTTACACTAAACTTGAGGGAACTTAGGTTTAATTTGTAATTCGGGTTGAAGGTTGTTTAAGATTCATAATCATTATCCTCACTTGATAGACTTAAGCCATTTTGTGCTAAACACTTGCACTTTAAGTCTATATACCACAACATTTTGAGTCAAGAAAGGTAGTGTTATGCTATCAAAATTGTGGAAAAATGTCTTTACCTTAGAGAGTCTTTAAAACAAACTTTTTATCATACCTTTTGGGTAATAAAGCATCATTACACTACCCAAATCATTTCAAACTTTGTTTCATAGCCCCTTTTTCATAGAATTTCAAATCTATTTCTACATGTTCAGACTGATCCAAGTGTACTTTTGATCCTTTATCTAAAGTAAAGTTATACTATTCACCTTTATCTATCTTGTTTGTCAAAAGATCAAGGTTTTATACCTTTATTTATGAAAAAATAAACTATGGTTAAAGTACTTTTTATTTCATACCTTATACCTAGTTGACCAAGTTCATGTCTAATAATCGAATGCCTAGTGTTTGTTAGAAGTGTTTCTAATCTTTTAAATTAAAACTTTCATCTATTTTCAAAGTCTAGATTTTGACGCTATTTGGCCAAGAGTCCTAGCATATGCCTTGTTTGAGCCTAGTTTTTGATACTGCATTTGGCCAAAATACCTATCAACTTTTAAATTCCTAGATTAGACTAATTTGAAACATTTCAACCTTAGAGTTTGGCATTTTTATTTTTGCTTCATTACTTTCTTATGTTTATATGAATAGTGAAATGTTAGATATTTTAGGCTACCTTGTTTCCTCACAAATCTTTGAATAAACCTTTTGATTCTTTTAATAGATCTAGACCAAGTTGAAGGAATCATTTATTCTATATTCTATCCTTTTTAGAGATTATAGAACTCTTTGACCTTTTATCACAAAGCATTGACTATGGATCCCAACATGTATTCCTACAATCATATTGGACTCATGCATAATCTAGGGATAATAATGTAGTTGTGTAAGAATAAATGGTGTTAGACCCCTATGAAGATAACATTGCTTATGAGATGGATTCTTATCCCTCTTATAATACTCAATTAGGGGCATAAAGCCAAGATCCATTAGCTAACTATTTGGTTAACACACCACCTTACACAAAATAGGACCAAGAACAAACCATGTAATACTTAGGTATAATATCCATGGTGGATGAGCTAGTACTTCAACATCCATATTATACTAATTTAACTTCTACGCATGATCCATTTTTGTTTGAGTGACATTTGTTAGAGAACAAAGATGAGATTTTGGTCAGGACCATAGAGGTAGGGGATACGTTTCCAGTAAAATTCCCTCATGAAAATTTACAAAGTCTAGTAAGAGTGCCCCACAATATCATTTATGATTAATAGGCTTCATTTAGCAATCTTATGTCTCTAGTCCAAATAACATAACAAGACTCCAATATATCCAATTGAGGCAAAAACATCATAGAAGCTCAATTTAACCAAATGCAAACAACATACCAAACCTACCTAAATTTAGCACATGATTTCAATCAGATAAACATGGTGAGTAAGCCCCTCATTAACCTAGTACCTTCAATAAGAGTGTTGATGGAATTAACTGGACAATAGAATCTAAGTTTTGACTCATTTAAACAAAATGCTTCGATAGATAACTTGATACTTATGCTAGTTATTGAAGAAGTGTCTTCAACTTCTACACTAAATAGTGAGCCAAATGTAGTAGACAATGTGAAAATAGCATCCAATCTTGATCAAAGTGGTACTAACGCACTAACAACTAACCAACAACATGTGCCTATAGTTAATCCTATGAGAAAATCATCATACCAAGGAATAGGAGTTTCTATAGCCAATCCTCAACTAGCTACTTCCTCAAGTGTACAACCTATAATATTAGATAATCAAAAAATGGCTAATGTTATGCCTCAATGATAGAATGTGATGAATCCTAATCCCCCTTAATAATTAGTGAGTGGTATTCCATAATAGTAGACAAAATCTAGTGTATAAACATAATAGAGGATGAATACATTGCCACCTCAATCAGGGGCAACTAATGTACCACCTTACCAGGTAATGATGAACATGCCTCTTTAATCACAGACTAATATGCCAATTCAAAACCATGTAATGACTAATCAACATCATGTAAATATTGTTTAGTGATAGATGTTAAATCTGTAACATGCTTTCACTTATTTATAGGGATTCATGCAACAAAGAGGTTCCCCTATTTCTCAAGTACCTACTAAACAACTATTGGTTTAAAATGTGCCACAAATTTAGAGATAGGGTCTTGGTCCACAAGTTCCCACTTGACAACAAGGATTGATTAGTTGGTAGCATGTCCTTTTTCAACCACAGTAGGCACAATATAGTTATATACCTTCATCCCAACCATAAAATCCTCCAAGTCAAACCTTTATCATCAACCCAAACCAAAATATCATGTAGCCAAATGTGACATTTTAAGTACATCCCAATCCATTTGAGTGTATTCTTATTCCATTCCCCAACCAAGCCAATGTACCCCAATAGGTGTCTATATCATACCCTAGTCAAAGTGTCCCACTTGTGACCTCCCAGACATTTACCCAAACCAATATTCTCCCTCAAACCAATATCCCTTCTAGTTTCCTATCCCAAGAATTGAAAAATATGAAGGATGTGATTGCTACCATTCAAGAGGGGAAGCATAATAAGAAGTTTAAATTGTATGACATGTGTTCCTATCCATTTAACATGGAGTATTTGTAGACACCATTTCCTCCAAGATACAAACTACCCAAACTTGATAAGTATAAAGGGAAAGGTGACCCTAAGGCCCATTTGACCAAATTCTTTGTTCCATGTCAACCAGTGGCATTTAGTGAAATTTAAATTTTGTTATTATTTCTAAGGAGCCTAGCTAGAAAATCCTTGGAGTGGTTTTTAAAGTTACCCAAGAATTTTATAACATACTTTGATGATCTTTTTGATAATTTAATGTAGCACTTTTCCTATAATATCGAGCATGAGATTTCATTAATGGACATGACACAAGTAAAGCCAAAAGCTGGGGAGAGTTTTGAAAGTTTTTTTTATAATGATGGAGAGCCCTTACAAGCTATTTCACCCATATTTTACTAGATAAACAATTATTTGTTATGTTTACTAAAAATTTGTATAGTGAGATAGCCTATCATCTAGAACTACAATGTGCACATACGTACAAAGAGATCATTCATAAAGGTTTGTTGATAGATCAAGAACTCATCAATAAAGGAGTCATAAAAATTAATTATACTAATCAAGGAAATATCTAATAGTAACATCCTAATTAAGTGTAAGCATCACAACTGGCACAAGCCAATAATCAAGAAAGATTGAAGGAATTTAACTGAAATAGGAATGTTGTGGGAAATGAAGTAACCAAATCCCATTATATGAAAATGATGGAAACCTCATCCACACCACCTTTTCAACTTAATCCTACATATAAACCTCTCCAACTAATGCTACAATCATAACAAACAAGACTTGTATAACAAATACAATAGTCTTTACCATCACAAACCCCTCCTTCTAAGAGAACCATGCCTGCATGTCATGTCTTTAATGACATAGGAGAACCTATTGAATCTATATTTTTAAATATTTCCACTAATAATTTTATTATTTGGCCTATAAAAAATCATTATCTACAAGGCAATCCTTACCTTGATTGGTACCATGAAAATGAATTTTGTGACTATCATCAAGTTAATGGGCATAATCTACAAATATGTGTCCAAATCAAGAATTTAATCAAGAATATGTTGGAGAATGGGGAGATAAAATTGTATAATGGTGATTCCACTTCTAATCAAAATATTTGGATATATCAAAACCCATTTCCTTGACATAACAATCAATAAAAGTAGAACAATCAACAATAACAATAATGGCCAGTGTAGCAACAAAATCAATAGTATCATAATCAAAGGCTGAACTAGTAGAATCAAAAAAATTAGTAACAAAAACAACAATAACAAAAAAATGAACAAAACCAAGGTCATAATAGTAACAACCAAAAAACCTACTATGTAGTTACATATGACTATAATAGGGTTGCAGGTCATATTATAGGGGGTAGCATTAATACCATCTCCATTAACCCTAGACCAAACACTAATAAACCTAGACCATTGATAAACAATAATATTTAGCCAAATCACATGTATAATCCTTCTTTGACCTGGGAGTGCATACAGACAAACCAATGAACTAGGACTTCCAATTTTGGATCTTATAGTGATAACTCGTGCTTGCTACATGACCACATGCAAGTGCATTGGCAATCGAGAGTTGTCCTATATAGTCCCACACCATTCTTATTATTGGTTAGCAATAATGGTATAGTATTTAATATTGATTATGCAATCATAACTTAGAGGTTGAAGATTACTATCCCAGGCCCACAACCATCCACCACTTTACCTATCATCCAACCAACCATTCAACCTTAGAATAAACCATTCACTGCTGACCAAGAGAAGAATTTTGATAGTGTGGAACAATTATAGTAGACCCCAGCACAAATTTATATTTTATATTTTCTATAGATGTAAATAATCCACAAAAACATCTTGAATGAGTTTTTGACCCAATCTACTACTGCTAGTGACATATCCCTTGATAAATTTCAAGCTTTGGTTGGACACCTAGCTCCATCCCAACAAGTCACATTCAACCAAAGTGATATGTCTTCCCTTGGCCTACTCCATAATAACCCATTTTACATATAATTTTGTATCAGATGACATAAAGTGAAATGTGTCCTTATTAAAAATGGATTTAGCCTCAACATAGTGCCTCTCAAGCTCATTAAGCTTCTTGGGTAAAAAATGATAAATTTCCATCTAGAAACAATAACTATTAAAGCATATGATAATCAAGAAAGAGAGTCACATGGCACCATTGGTTTGCCTATTATTATTGGGCCTTTAGCCCATGATGTACTTTTACATGTATTAGATCTTGATTTATCATACAACATACTTTTAGGCATTCCTTGGGTACATGAGATTCATGTAGTCCCATTAACACTACACCAATGTATTAAGTTTTCCCACTTAGGGATAGAAGTAAATATTCTAAGAGATTTACACATGTATGAACATTGCAAGAATCTTGAGGCCAAATTTAAAATCTATAATTATCAGTATGGTATGAATCCTAGCTCCAAGTATGATAAAGGGAAAGCTATATTTATTGATCCTTCATTAGATAATTATATAGATCCTAATACCTTGGATTCCCTTTCCCACATGCCACCTCTTGAATCTTCTAATAATTTCACCATTTTAGATAATGGACTAGAAGAATATGTGACCCATGATACATTTCATAGCACCAATCTTACTCAGAATCTAAAAACCTTTGGGTGACCTAAATTCATTCCACATATGCATTGGCAACAAAATAACAAAGATAAGGGACCTGTCACATTTGTACCAACATCTAACCTAGAACCTAACCCTCTTGAAGGGAATAAATCATGGTTATACAATGACAACTAAGATGATTGTTATAAAAATGAAAAGTATCTTATTCCTAATGGGATCATGGAGCATCACAATTATGAAAGAATAGGCCTTGAACTGAATCAACAAGGAACCATCAAGTTGATTTTCATGACTAAGTATGAAAGACCTTATGGTTTTATATTTAAACCACTTGGGGGTGACCCCATATATTTTATTCAAATTCCATCAATAGTGATTAGTGATGATGATACTAACAATGAAGTAGAGTTTGATCATAGCCTTACCTTGGATAACCTAGCTGAAACCAACTTTTTTTATAACAATGAAATTTTTACCCTTACCCAAGCCATTTATAGCAATCCATTGCCATTATATTATCCCCAACTAATAGATTGGGACCAACAATAATCTAGTCTATCGATTGATGAGTTCCAGAATGATAAGGCATTTTGTGATTTTTTAGGCCTTAGAGACAATGTTCCATTGGGAGATCACAAATTAGGATTCTCAATCACATTGGATCCTAAAATATATTTTATAGAGTGAGTGAACACCCTTAGCCAAAAATAAATAAGTAAAACATTGAGGTACCAAAGTGAAAACCTCTTTGAGGTACTTTCTAACTAGGGAAAAAGTAAAGATAAAGGCCAGTCTAGTGGTGAAAACTTGTTTTACGCACTATTAGATGGGGGTGTTCATTCTTCTTTGAATTTAGACTAGGAGAACACCAATGATGAACTTGCCTATGGATCTGAGTTTAGTTTTGAGCAATAATAAGTATTTGATCAAATTATCCAAAAAAATTTGACTATTTTTGTTACATGGCCAAATTTCCCATTAGGAGACTCAGATTAATCATGCCTAGGAGAAGTTAAAGAAAAATCCCTAATAAAGGACCCTAACATAGTCCAATAATTCAAGTCACTACCTACTATCCTAGAAGATGGTTCAAACCTCCTAGTTAAAGATACAATAGAGGTAAACATTGAGACTTTATCAGACTTGAAATGGATAAAATTGGGTGCATCCCTCACTGAGGAGTAACATTACATTTTTATAGATCTTTTGAGAGAGTTTGTGGATATATTTGCATGGGCTTATTATGACATGCCAAAATTAGACCCCACCTTGGTTCTACACCACCTTGTGGTTAATCTTGACACCAAAATGGTAAAACAAAATCTATGTAAGATGCATCCTCAAATTATTATATTTGTAAATAAAGAGTTGGAAAAACTCTTAAAAGTGGGATGTATCTAATCCATTGACTACTTAGAATGGATTTGTAATGTAGTACCTATTAGAAAAAGCCTGAAGGAATTAGAATTTGTACTAATTTTTGAGACATCAACAAAGCTTGTCCTAAAGATAGTTTTCCATTGCCTAATATTGACATGATCATTGAATCTATGATAGGTTATGAATTTCTTTCACTCATGGATGGATTTTTAGGATATAATCAGATCATAATAACACTAGAAGATCATCATAAAATAACATTCACCACTCCATGGGGAACATTTATCTATTAGGTGATGACATTTGGCCTTAAGAATGTGGGAGCTACATATCAAAGAGCCATGCATTTCATATTCCATGATATGATGCATGATAGTATTGAAGACTATGTCGATGACATATTAGGAAAATCGAAGACTAGGGCTAGCCATTTAGCAATGCTACATAAGATATTTGAAAGACTATGAGTGTACAAAGTTAGACTAAATCCAAAGAAATTTGTGTTTAGTGTAACTTCAGGTAAATTACTTAGCTTCATCATTTCTCATAGAGGTATTGAAGTTGATCCAACTAAAGTCCATGCTATAACTAAGATGCCACCACTAACTAATTTGAAGCAACTTTGTAGTTTGTAGGGTAAAATCCAGTCCATTTGATGCTTCATCTCTTAGTTAGCAGACAAGTTCCATCCATTTACACATATTTTTAATAAATGAGTTGCATTTCACTGTGATGATCACTGCCAAACAACTTTTCAACAACTCAAGGACTATCTTATTAATCCACCTATTTTATTACCACTTATGCTAGGAAAGCCATTCTTGTTATACCTATCAGCTACCAATTATGCTTTGGGGGAACTCTTGGCTCAAAATGATGAAAATGGAAAGGATCATGCTATCTACTACCTAGGTCGTACCTTGGTTACAAATGAACATAACTATACACCTATTGAAAAAGCTTGTCTAGCTATGGTTTTTGCAGTTCAAAAACTACGTCATTACATGTTGAATAATAAAACCATAGTCATTTCAAAATTAGATCCACTCAAGTATCTACTATTTAAAATAGATTTATAAGTCAAAAGGCTAAATGGATCATGCTTCTTCATGAGTTTGACATAGAGTATGTCAATCAAAAATCAATCAAAGGACAAGTTCTTGTAGATCAACTTGTTGAAGCACCTCTCATAGATACACAACCACTCAAGTTTCCATTTCTTGATGAATCCATCACGACTGTTATTGATACACCCCTTGATGAGTAGCCATAGAAGCTATATTTTGATGCTTCATTCACTATGCATGGATCTGGGGTAGGCCTATTATTCATTACACCATAGGGGGATCTAATGCCTAAATCATTCAAAATCAAATTTCCTTGTAGAAATAAAATGGTTGAGTATGAAACACTTGTTTTAGGACTTCAACAAGCAATGCATTGGAATATATCTCATCTTTAAGTTTATGGTGATTCTTAGTTAATCATCAATCAGGTCACAGATCATTTTTAGACCAAATATTATAAGTTGGTTCCATATAAAGCCATGGTTGACACTCTTAAAAAGTAAACTGCCAACATTCAGTTTGAGCATATACCGAGGGCTAGTAACAGAACTACAGATGTCATGGCTACTATTGGCTCTCTAATTTGATAAATAAATAAAACTAAAGAGTATTAGTTCCTTATCAAGAATTTGTCAGCACCAACTCATGAACCTTTAATCATTGCCATGATTTATGATATTATTAGTCTTAATTCTATCTGGTACTCAGACATTTACAACTACCTTCATGACCAAGTTCTACCACCTAACCTATCTTGAAAACAAACCAAAGCCTTCATTCATCATTCCATTTGTTATACTTTACTTGGATCCACTCTTTACCTTCATAGTTTTGATGGAACTCTACTTCATTGTTTAAATTTGATAGAGTCTACATTAGCATTAAGAGAAGTTCATGAAGGATTATGTGGAGCCCATTCTAGTAGGGTAGTCCTATCTAAAAATCTCTTTTTTACTAGTTATTATTGGCCCATAATAGATGTAGCTACCACTACATATATAAATAAATGTGACAAATGTCAATGGCATGCTAATTTAATTCATGCCCTAGTAAACACTCTAAAACTAATGTTGACACCATGGCCATTTTCTACATGGGGACTTGACCTCATTGGGAAGATTAACCCCACTTCATCTGATGGCCATAAACATATCCTTACCACCACTAAATATTTCACTAAGTGAGTTGGAGCTATACCCCTCAATTACGTGATTGGAAAGCAAATTTCCAAATTCATCTTCAATTACCTCATCTATCATAATGATATTCCCTCTAAAATTATATTTGATAATGGAGGATCATTCTAGAACAAAGATGTAGACTAGTTATGTACTGAATACAACATCGCACAACATTTCTGTACAACATATTACCCTCAAGGTAATGTCCAGGATGAGGCATCCAACAACACTATTGTCAATATCCTTAAAAATATTGTCAATGATGCTAGTCATGACTGGTACCTCTAGATATTCTCTACCCTTTGGGCATATTGTACCAACCATCATACCCCCATAGGAGCCACTCTATACTCATTTATGGCACTAAAGCCATCCTTCTTATTGAAGACAAGTTTCCTTCACTACACATCTCTTTCAAGCATGTCCTAGATGATCATGACTATCAAGTATCTCACCTATAAGAGCTAGATCTACTTGAGGAAAAATACACAACCATGCTCAAAAATATTCAAGCATATTAGAATCGACTCAAAGGCCACTATAATCAACATGTGAAGTATAGAACATTTGAACTTGGTGATATTTTTCTTTAAAAAAACCAAAAGAATACCATGGCCAAGAAGAAACATAAAGGTAAATTCAAACCAAACTAGATAGGGCCTTTCATCATCACTATAGATTATAGATCAGGAGCATATAGGCTTGCCACACCAGACATTGATGAACTTCTAGAGCTAATGAATATTATTCATCTCAAGTGGTACTATGATTGAGTGCTAAGGTGTATTATCTATAAGGACCATTTTAGTTATACCATTTTATCACTATTCTTCTTTGTACACATACCACCCTTATTCATCCTTTTTCCCATATTTACTTTCCATTTATAACCTATTGACCTAGCATGTTCTAAAACCTAGCCTATTTGACCTTGGTTTTTATCATTCATTACGTAGTTTCAACATCAAGGTATCTGATTAATTCATTAGTTGGTTCAAGTATTTTAGATAGGGAGTGTATCTTAGGATAGTGTGATAGAAGTTTTGGTAGTTGCATCCTTTGTTTGTTAGTCCTTTCTTACCACCAGTCTTGATACTAATTATAACCACCTTTGGGAAAATTAGTACCATTGATCTATGCCATTGTGTCCTATTTATAACCACCTATAGTCAAACTAGGGGGAATACTAAGCCTTGACATAAAAACTAGCCACTTTCTATGCCATACTATGCCTTTATACCAAATGTGCTTGTTTTGTTTGAATTGGCTACCACACTAATCAAATTCCTTCACTGAAATGGTAGAAATATAGTGACTTGAGGTCCTACTATGGGACTATGTAGGTAGCACTCAATACTTTTTTAGGTCAGCTCAGTCACCCTTTTTACCATGATCTCTCTATTTTACAAGCAACCTAAGCCACACTCTCACTATTTTTTGAGTAGCCTTAGTTTAAATTCTCTCACTATTTTTCAAGCAACCTAAGCCACACTCTCACCATTTTGTGAGCAATCTAAGCCATGCTCTTACCATTTTGCGAGTAACCTAAGTTTGAACACTCTCACTATTTTATGAGAAACCTAATTATAAATGCTCTCACTATTTTGTGAGATTGAACCATTTAGTGCCTCATCATTCTTGATTGAGTTGTGACACTCCAAAACACTTCCAAAAATATTTAAAAATGTTATAAAAGAACAAAAACATTGACCACTTCTTTGCGTTAATGATTCTAGGAACCCTTACTAAGTTACACAAAAATCACTTATCATTTAGTTTCCCCATCATTTTTAGCCTTTTCTCTCATGCACTTTCCATTTTTAATGACCATTTATATTCTTCTATCACATCCATTTTGTTTGTTTTCATCAGTTATCACATTCTTCCCATTCCCTAGGAGAAATACATTTGGCCTAAATTTTTTAATTGGATGTTACATCCATGAAACTATGTAGGCAGCATCCGCTTTCCTAGTGCATATGAAGATAGCTTAGCCACCCCCTTTTCTTCTATTCCCCATTTATTTGATTTGTTAAGTTGTCACCTATTTTCTAGGGGCAATATTCATAGGATTTTTATTACATTGTTTTTTTTTGTTTCTACTTATTTTGTTTGTTTGTCTACCTATTTGTTTGATTTTAGTATTGGTGCCTTGATTCAATTTATGTGTGTTCATTGGGTGATTCCTTATCCACATTTACAATTAAATCTATCCCTATTCATATGTTTACATTTTCATCATGGTTTTTATCATTGGTGCATTATTTTCTATTCAGTATTGGATTATGGGAGTCAGTCCTTATGTATATTTTGGCCAAGTCTATGGTGTTCTATCATGAAGCCTACCATCACATGCTACAAAAGACCTTAGCTTTAACAAGTCTATTCAGCAATGGCAACATCTCTTCACCACCAACATCCTGATTCCACTCCCAATCACATCCCAAATAGAGTAATTAACCATGAAAGAATTTTACACTTTATTAGTTCAAGAAAGCATCTCCCTACTAGTAGGTTATTATAATTCATCATTACCCTCTTAAGTTATCATCATCCTCAGCCAAGTTTATCATGTTTACCATAATCAAGGTCTAATTATTATAACCACCTATGGGCAAATCATTACACACTGTCCCACCTACATTTCTCAATTATTATAATCTCCTTCAGATAAATCATTGATTTGTCACCACTTTAATTTTTATGCCCATACAGGGGAATGTTATTATCTTGTTTGTCTATACTAATTGGGGTAGCTCCATCTTATCAATTATTATAACCACATTCGGGTAAATCATTGTGTTATCATATAATGTTACCACTATCAGGGTACAATGCTTATAACCACTTTTAGGAAAACCATTGTGCATCATCCCACTTGCATTCTCAATGATTTTGAATACTTTTTCAATATCATTATGTTTTCACCCCATCATATTTCCTTTATTTGGTCCCCTCATTTTATTTTTTTATTTTTGAGGGATCATTTACCAACCTCCTTCTGCCAACCATTCCCTCAAAGGGGTGTCATACAGTTAGTTTATCATCATTTTAGTTGTAGGCATGTAGGGCCTTTTAAATATTTTAGAAGATGTTACTATGATTATAACTTACAACACCTTCCCAAATAAGGGCAAATTGTAGACACCTAAAACTGGCCATCAATAACCTCCATCTAGGCTTTTGACCAATTTCTACCTAAAATGCACAATTTGGCCTAAAAACACTAAAACATGCTAAATGATGTGAAACTAACATATTCAAGTGCCAATTTTGGCTAGGGTATCCCTAAGTGGGAAGTGCAATTTATGGGCCAACTAACTATGATCAGTTCATTTTGAGTCATTGCTCTTGGGTGCTCTGGATTGTTCTTTCCTATCATATCTTCTACACAAGACATGTGCCTTTGTTAGTTATTGTTAGTAACATCCTAAATGGGATAACACATCCATGCATTTGACATCACCTTCTAATTCTAATCTAGTCAAATTTTGGACTTATAACAACACATTCTAATTAATTTGAGTAATTTTTGCATTAAGTGCTTAATCATGCTTAAGAGATAATTAACCCAAACCAAGGCATAATTAATAATGCTATGGAAACTTGTTGAATTCTTATTTTTGAAAATGAATATTGAATATCTGCATCATCAAGTGACCTCATTTTTTGGGAAGACATACCTAGGCTATAAATGCTACAAATATTAGGATTCATACCCTTCATGCCTCATAAATGCCTTCCATGATGCCCTCCATGCCTCTTAATTGTCCCTTCTTCCAATGCCATGATGATGATAATTACAAACTTAATTCCAAAAATTGAATTAATCCTCAACCACACATTTCAATCTTGAGATGGATTGTTGAGGTGGATTCTAATCAAATCCAAAAATCTATAAATAAGAGGCCTCACAACATCATTTCTAATCTTAATTAGTGTAAATTTATAATGCAAGATTGGTTCTAAAAAGCTTTATATAGCTAGTTTTATAATGCCAAATTGACTCCAAGCCAAAGTTAAGCCATAAGCCAAAGGTGCCAAGAGGAGATGAAGGTATCCTGACTCTATTGAAGAAGACATCTGAAAGCACAAGCTGAGCAAGCCACCACTATAAAGGCATTTAGAGCATCCAAGGAAGGTGAAGGAATTCTTGTGTTTGATTCCTTGCTTTTATGTTGTGCTTTTCATTTTTGTTTGTTAACTAATCTCTCCTTAGTGTCTAGGCTTAGAGATGTTATGTTATTAGTTTATTTGTTTCATTTTGTTTTCATTTTGGAACTAACACCATACTAACCATCCTCTCTTGAGTCAAATTCCTAGATCACACTGATAAATTTTATTTTTCTAGGACAAGTGAAAGTAAGATCTCAAACACAAATATATGTGTGTAAAAGATACATGCATGCATGTATCTAATTGAATCAAACTTCACAGGGATCTAATAAATCTCTTTAACACTTCTAGGACTTGACACCTCTAATAGTGTTGACATTTCTAAGCACATACAAGGTACACATGGTGATATGTAATTAAATTTGTCCTTCTAGGGCATTGTCAACTCTGAAACTTTAGGAATTGATGCATCTTTGATAGTTTTAACACTTTTAGGTGTATGAGGTACACACATGGCAAAACAAGGTTCAATTATAGGGGAAATTTAATTAAGGAGGCATCAAAGGCCAATTTGAGCTCCTTCTTGACATAACTATAAGATCATGATATATTATTTGGGTCAAAATTAAGTATGATTCTATCTATCATGAATTAAACCAATTAGTTGATTGGTTGAATTAGGGACATGATTTGGGAAAAATTGAGCCCCTAAACCAAATTTATGGCCCACTCAATTGTATAATCTAGATGCAATATGTATGATTGAACTAAACCTAATTTAATTATAAATGTAAATACAAATGCAAATGTGGCCAATTTTAACCCATTAAACCTAAATTGGAGTCTAAGACATGATTGAAAGGGCTAAATTAGGTCATATTTCATGACATATTGATCGTAAACCCTAATTTTATCACTTGAACATGCATAGTTCCCCTAAACCCTAATTTCATGACATATACACATGTATAAACCCATTATACTAAACCCCTAACCCTTAATCCTAATTTTATAACAAACACAACCCCTAAGTTCATTGATTTCATCACAAATGCATAAATTCATGAATGTGATTAGTGCCAATTTATGAACCTATTATTCACCTAGTTTTGTAAGGACCAATGATGGGATTTTGGGAAAAATTAGCTCATTTCATATTACATATTGAGCCTTATTGCATCATTAATTAGTCTTATTTCTTCATAGTCTTATCAAAACTTTATTGCATCATGTATTGGAGATTTATGTATCATATTGGGGATTTATGCATCATATTGAGCCTAGCCCAATTGCATCATATTGAGCCTTATTACATCATAAGATATCATAATTTCATCATATTGGGGATTTATTACATCATATGATAGTTTTATTACATCACATGATAGTCTTATTACATTGCATGATAGTCTTATTACATCATATGATAGTCTTATTGCATCATATTGAGCCTTATTGCATGATATGATAGCATTATTACAAAATTTGATAGTCTTATTACATCATATTAGGGATTTATGCATCATATTATAGTATTATATTGGAAAATTTCTTGAATATGAGCCTTTGTGCTTGTTTGTATAGTACATGCCTATACTTCAGGGAATGCATGTGTTATAGGAATACGTAGAAATTCATATAATGCATATGAATTACTTAAATTAAAAATAAAAAACTCACTTTCAATGTCTATTTTTATCCCTAATCAATATTGTTGTCCCCATAGACATTCCTTGCATACTCTATACATTTTCTTGGTTGTAGTTTTTTTTTTGGACCCTACCTTTGAAGTACTTTCTTGGTTGTTTTTGTCAAAATGGGCTCTAATTAAAATTCATGGAGGAGGAAGAAGTTGAATAAAAAACATTAGATAAATTAGAAGAGGTGAGATAAATAATAAGGTATGAATGCAAGCAATTTGTTCCATACAAAGTATAAACACTAAACTTGATGAGCCAAATGCCTTAGATAATGAGGAAATTGACATTAATCAATTGAATAATGATTATATTTATAATAATGAATTTAGTTATGATGAAATTCATAATATGAACTAAATTATAATAAAATTAACAATAAAAATTAGATAATGTTGGAAATTCACATTCAAAGTTTAATGTTTTTTATTATGTTGATGAAGAGCCTATGCATGATACTTTACCCATAAATAGTGTAATAAAATTTAATGGACTCAAATAATGATGAAATTAACAATTAATAAAATTTCATGGAAACATATAATGATTTTGAAATACCCTCTGAATAGATTCCACCAATAACAACACCTCTAAGAATTGTGCATAGAAATGATAAGTACTTAATTAAAGTTGATGAAAATATTTTGAAACCAATGCATAAAAAAATGTTTGACTACCATTCAAGAATATTAGCTCAAGAAATTTGGGATAATTTATTTCATAGATTGGAGTATGATAGTCAAAGATGTCAATTATTTGTTTTGTTGATAAAAATTCTTAAGATGAGACCTATAATGTACACATTAGGACTAAGAACATCTAACATGGATAATGAAAATGAAGAAAATGATGAAATTGTTGAAAATATACATGATGCATATCATATTATAGGCCCAAAATCATGTAACCAATATTGTAATGCTACCTGATGTATAATGACAACTTGTGCACTAAGTGTTGAAATAGGGAAAAAATAATTGATTTCAAAAACAAGTCTAAAACTTGATATAAATAAAAACATTAATGAAATAAATTTCAAGACATGAAAGACTTAATGAAACCAATACAAAAAATCTTTGGGTATTCTATAGTAGACTTCCATGAAAGGACAAGGCTATAGTCAATGCTTTGAAAGACTTACACAATTTTGGAAAGATAATACATGAGTTTTTCCCAATGCAAGAGATGTAGTGAAAAGAAGAGTTGATTCTTATAATTGTGAACTGTATTTGAAACATTTCTTGAATATGAATCAAACATAATTGTACTCTAAGTTTTTGGAAAAACATCCACAAATTGGAATTAGTCAAAGATTTTTTGAGATGGTCAATGTTTTTAGGTAAAAATAAATCACACATGTACCACTTGTTGTTATAGGTAACATGTTGAATTTTTAATGCACTATGATGTTTTTTTCCATATTCATTGTAATTTACATATTACTAACATTTTGTAGGAGTGTGGCATAGAATTTCTACCAAAATTAGGTAGGTAATTTATTTCAAATATTTTTTTTGAAAGACCAGATGGACAATTATTTTTATAAAAAAACATGTTTGGATGGAAATTACAGCATTTGTGATGGATTGCCAAAATTAAAAAAATGTGTCCATGAGGAGTGTACAAGTACAATTGGATAGGAATTAGTTGGTTTGAGCAAATAAAAATATATGAATTATCAAGTAAAAGATGGAAAATAATATAAAAGGTGTGAGTTTGTTACAAAAGAGATATTTGTTTCAAAATTTATGGTCGAATTCATGGAGAAAATTGTTTATGAGTATGCAAGGAATACACATAGGGATAAATAGTTAGATGAACATTTAAATATTAGCAAGGACACATTATCACTTGATTATATTGTTTTAGTATTTGAATTTGAAAAAAAATACACATTCAAACCATAAATGGAAGTTCAATCATAGTATTATAACTCAACATAAATTTCCATATTTGTGCATATAGAATTCATGCATGCACATAATAGTATAGAGGAAGATCAAAAAACATTAAGGGAGTATGATTTATATATTAGTGATGATCGATCACATTGTACATAATATGTGCAAGGTTGTTTTGATAATTTTTATGGATAGTTGACTCAAAGGAATATTAATTTCAAACAACATTATATTTTGTCAAATAATTACACATCATAATTCAAGAATGCATGGATGTTTCATTAGTTGAGAAATATGCACATGACCACTATTGTAGAACATAATTGGAATTTTACTGAGGTTAGACATGAAAAAAGGGAGCATGATGGTGTTGGAACAAGTGTAAAAAGAGCCATTACAAGGGAAGAGTTAAAATATGATAATGTTGCTAATTTGATTAATGCAAAGATTATGGTTGACTAGTGTAAATAAAACATATGGTATGGTGATGAATAAAATTATACTATTCATGGACATTTTTGGTTTATAGAGGAAAAAGACTTGGAAAAATATGAGGATTGTATGACTCTAATAAGTTCAAGTGAGCTCCACTCATTTTTTACCTCAAATGCAGGTTTTTGGACTATTCACATATGACACTTGGCATGTTTTTGTTCCACACGCATGGAATTTATTTTAAATGAGTGTGAGTCACAAGAGTGTGTGGATGAATGGATTTCCAAACCTATAATTCTAATTAACACATGTCAAGTTCCATCAGCATTACAACTTACTGACATGACATCCTCACATGGCTTTGACCATATATCTGATCTAGTACAACTAGTTATAAGATTAATCTTTATGTACTATTTATTCTCATAACATATCTTCATAATGTCATTAAAAATTGTTTTCATGATTTAGGCCATGTTTTTGTAGTTATTTTAGATCAGGACAATGAAGAGGGAATAGATTACTACTTATGTCCATGTGTAGATGGAAAGAAGCAATTGAATTCCCTAGTTGTAGATAGAGAAAACATTTATTATCCCATTGGGTTTGTGGTAGTCACTGGAACGTGGATTTGATGATATCCTATAAAAAATTCAAATGTATGGTTTTTTGAAGACTTTGAAACTCACAAGAGGATTCTACATTATCAAAATTTGGTTCTTTCAAAAAAAATTTAATTGTAAAAATATCATGGGAGGCCAAGAAATAAGAATATATGAAAATTTCATGAGTCAGAACATGAAGCTATTTTTGATACTATCAAGATTAGAGCACATCCAAGTGGTTCATTGGAATGAAATGCATAGGTATGTTGACTTGTAAAATGTAGATGTAATCAATTTTACCAAATGTTATTAATTTTATAAGTAGTACGTGTATAAATTTCATCTTTAATTACTTACTAACATTTTTTTGTAGGTTAGTGATGCCAAATCAACATCCAAATTCATGTTGTTGGAATTTTTAGTAAATAATTTCATATTATTGAATCTAAGAGAAGCTTACTAAATGTACTTATTATTTTTGCACTTCTAAATAATTGCTCATGACAACTTTATTTCTCATTGTAACCTTCCAAACACGTTTATTGTCAGTGTTTTTGTGCTCCAGAATAGTAGTGAAAATGTACTTATGGGTAGAAGTGGGTATCACAGTTATTGGAACACATGTAATTTTCCTATATAGATGTGTTCAAAGTGGTGGATTTTCACCTACCAGTCCTAGAGGCAAAGTTATTAGTCGAAGGTCAAGAAGTTGTCTCTTAACTACTTAAAAGTTGCATTTAAGACCTTTTATTAAAATTTATACCATAGATTGATCTTAGAGGTGATTCAGAATAGATTTAGGATGAAATTAGAGGAATTTACCAAACACATGAGTGAACTTATGATTCCTCCATATGTCTTATAGTTTTGGTTCTATGCATGCTTAAATTTAGGCTAAAAATCAACATCTTTCTTGTATTAAGAAGGGCATTCTTGAGCCCAAAATGGGTGGTGGGTTTGTCATTTGGGCCAGATTAAAGGCCAATAAATTGGTCCTAGATGTTATTATCCCTTATAAATGTGTTGGCATTGATAGGTTTTAGCCAACAAACACCAAAAATTGATTTCTTAGACTATAGATTCAACTTTAACAACATTTATTGTCAGTGTTTTCATGCTCCAAAATAGAAGTGAAAATGCACTTGCAGCTGGACGTGGACATAATGGTTATTGGAACACATGTAATTTTACTATATAAATGTATTTAAAGTGGTGGATTTTCACATGCTAGTCCTGGAGGTAAAGTTGCTAGTTGGAGGTCAAGAAATTGTCTCTTCACTACCAACAAATTGCATTTTAGGACCCTTTACTATAAAATTTTCCATAGATTACTCTTAGAGGTGATTTAGAATAGATTATATCTAAAATTAGAGTAATTTCCCATGCACATAATGGATTTTATGGTTCCTCCATATTACTTAAATTTTTTGTTTTATGCATGCCTGAAGTTAGGTTAAAAATCAACATCTTTTTTGTATTGGGAAGGGCATTTTGGAGCCCAGAATGGGTGGTGGGTTTATCATCCAAGAAAGATGGGAATCCAATAACCTAGTACTAAAATTTATTCAACCTTTTGGACATGTTGTAAGTGATAATTTTCAGCCAATAAGCACTAAAAATTGAGTTCTTAGATCGTAGCTTCAACTTTGACAACATTTATTCTCAATGTTTCTATGCTCCAGAAGAATAGTGAAAATGCACTTGTAGGTGGAAGTGGGTGGCATGGTTGTTTAAAAAAGTATAATTTGCCTATATATATGAATTATAAGTGGTGTATCTTCACTTTCTAGTCCCAGAGACAAATTTTCTTGTTGGAGGTCAAGAAGTTATCTCTTCATTGCCAAAAAGTTGCATTTTAGGATCCTTTACTGAAACTTCTGCCACATATTTCTATTAGAGGTGATTTAAAATATATTTGGGGTGAAATTATATTAATTTACCATAAACATTAAGGATATTATATTTCCTCTATATGACATATATTTTTGGTTTTATGCATGCCTAAAGTTAGGCTAAAAATTAACATCTTTCTTATATTAGGAAGGGCATTTTTGAGCTCAAAATGGGTGGTGGGTTTTTAATCTGAGCTAGATGGAAGGATAAGAACCTAGTTATATATTTTAGTCACCCCTTTGTATGTGTTGGTAGTGCCAATTTTTAGCTAACAGGAACCAAAAATTAAGTTTGTAGACCATAGCTTCAACTTTGACAATATTTGTTGTGAGTGTTTTTGTGCTCTGAAACAATAGTGAAAATGCACTTATGGGTGTAAGTGGGTGTCATGGTTATTATAAAATGTGTAATTTGCCTATATAGATGAGTTTTAAGTGGTGGATATAAACCTACCTATCCTAGAGGCAAAGTTGCTAATTAGAGGTCAAGTTATCTCTTCACTACCAAAAAGTTATATTTTAGGACCCTTTACTGTAAATTCTACCATGAATCAATATTAGAGGTAATTTATACTATATTTAGGGTAAAATTAGAGGAATTTATTATACACTTGAGGGATCTTATAGTTATTCCATATGACTTAAAATTTTGGTTTTATGCATGTCTAAAGTTAAGCTAAAAATTAACATCTTTCTTGTATTGGAAAGGGCATTTTTGAGCCCAAAATGGGTGGTGGGTTTGTCATTTGGACCAAAGGGGAGGAAAAAAATGTAGTATTTGGAATTATTTTCCCCTTTGGACATGTTGGTAGTGCCATTTTTCAACCAATAAGGACCAAAAATTGAGTTCTCAGACCATAGATTCAACTTTGATAATATTTATTATTAGTGTTTCCATGTTCTAAAATAGTAGTGAAAATGTACTTATAGGTGGAAATGGGTGTCATGGTTATTAGAACATGTTTAATTTACACACACACACACACACACACACATGCATTAAAAGTGGTGGATTTTCACCTGCCTGTCTAAAGGTAATGTTTCTAGTTGGAGGTCAAGTAGTCTCTTCACTGCCAAAAAGTTGTATTTTAGGACCCTTTACTGCAACTTCTACCAAATATTTCTCTTAGAGGTGATTCAAAATAGATCTAGGGTTAATTATAGGATTTTTATATGAAAATGAGGGATCTTATGGATCCTCCATATAACTTACAGTTTTGGTTTTATGTATGCCTAAAGTTAGGCTAAAAATCAACATCTTTCTTGTAATGGGAAGGGTATTCTTAAGCCCAGAATGGGTGGTGGGTTTGTCATTCAGGCTATATGGGAGGCCAAGAACCTAGTCCTAGACATTATTTTCCCCTATGGCCATGTTGGTAGTGATAGTTTACATCCAAAAAGCATCAAAAATTGAGTTCTCAAATTGTAGCTTTAACTTTGACAATATTTGTTAGTATTTCTATTCTATGGAACAATAGTGAAAATTCACTTATAGGTGGAAGTGGGTGTCATAGTTGTTGGAACATGTGTAATTTGCCTATATATATGTGCTTGAAGTGGTGAATTTTCACTTGTTAGTCCTAAAGGCAAATTTTCTAGTTGGAGGTAGAGGATATTATGACAGAACTTTTGGTGAGCATTTGAGCCTTTGAAACATTGTAATATTTTTAATTATGAAAATGAGGGGATTGTTTGTGGAATTAGACCTAAAATCAAGTTGTCATGCCCTTAATAAGAAAAATTATGTTAAGGATCAGAAAGATGGATTAATGATGCCAATCCATCAAACTTGTATCCACAAACCTTCTTTGTACACACCATATAAATTTAACATAATGCAATGACAATTATGATAACTAAATATATGGCTTCCATAATTCAAGTGTTGAAGGTGGTTTGGAGGTTGGGACAAGTCTATGGGAGGAGATATGGCCAAATTTCAATCCAAAATAAGCCTAAAACCCTAGTGGGACAAGTTTATAATAGAGTGTAGCTATTAGGTTTAGTCTTTGAAGCCAACAAGGGGCAATAAGTGGATAATTTGGAAGAGTGGGTGTCTAAACTTGTGAGAATAGTTGTTTAATATTGAAATAAGTATTATAATTGTGAGAATTGGGTCAAGAGTGAGAAATAAGGTCATGAGGGAAAAAATAATCTTTAAGAACATGAATTACACCTACAAGACCTTATAGTCCTACTTTGGAAAAAGTGAGAAATAGGTATAAGGAAGATTTGGGGCCTTCAATGAAGGTTGGTTGGCATGTTTGAGTATATGGTAGGAGGTTAGAAGCTATTGTATTTGAATATGAGTGTATATAGATAAGGTATCTGATAATAGGCCTATACAATCCTAGAGGTACATTGAGAGAGTGAGACAAAATTGATTTCAAAAGGAGAGTAGAGATTTTAGAGTGAATTAAACCTTGATAGGTGACTACTCATTCAAAATATAGAACTTTTGGTTAGAATAGGCCTAATTAGGACTAGTTTAGGGGTTTATATCAAATCAAGTGATAATCAGGAGAAGATTAAAGTTTTTTAAACTTTGTGAGGAGTGTAAGGGTGATATAGGGTGCCTTAAACTACTCTTACATCTTCAATAAAGGACATAGGTTAATCAAACTAAGGGAAAATAGTGAAAATAGGGATACGAGCCTAGATAGAGTATTGTGACTTTAAGGTGTAGTAGGAATGAAAAAAAGTGTTTGGTAACTTTATAATGGTTTATAAAATTGATTAATGATCACTTAAGACCATTAATGTAATGAATTTTATTTTTAGTAGCTTAAACCAAGGAATGGTCTGAGAGACTTAAAGGGCTATATAGTGTGAAGGATAGTGAACACCCTAGGAGGAGTATTGAAAGGTGAAGTAAGTTTGGTTAATTTAATTATGTTTTTATACGCATGATTTTACCATTTAATACCATTCAAGCATTGTTATTGTGATCTTGAAACCTAACGTGAGATTTGGTCTTTGGAACCCAAGGGGTTGTGCCTAGTCAAAACTAGTGAAGAGAGTACAAGCATCAAGTCATCAAGTATATTGAAACAAATTGTAATGATGAGTTTTATAATTTTAATAAATTATATGCATCAAAAACCAAAGAAAAATAGGATGATAAATTATTTTTGAAATTTGACCAAGAAGACATGTGCCACTAGCTTTTGCCAAAATGGGCCTACAAGCCAAAATATGTTAGATCTAATCATGAAATTTTGTGGAGAGGATAATTATGAAATAATATACCAATTAAATATATTTTTTTGTATTTTTGAAAATGGAAACTATTCAATTTTTTAATATAGTCAACCTTATGTCAAATCATGATCTACATTGGAGCCTACCTTGGAGAAATTAGTTAGTTTTGGGTATCTACAAGTTGAGTTAAAGCATGGAATTTGGTATTAATTATATCCATGACATAAAAAAAATCCCATTCCATAATAAATCTCATATAAAGATTTAAATTTACCTCTAGTTTGACACGGTCCTCTTGTAGTCAAGAAGGCAGCTATTGGAGATTTCTAGAAGTTTTATCAGTTCTGGATGTGAAGAAGAAGTTTAGGCCTTATAGAGATCTTAAAACCATATAATATGATGTTGGAAACCTATATTTTCCTATATAAGTGATAAAATTCACATTTTTAATGCAAAAATTTGAAGATAGACAAGTTTTGGCATGAAGGAAGCATGCAAGTAGCTCAAGGTAAATTATGGTAAAAATGGTCTATAGGACAAAGTACATATCCAACTAACTTAAAACTTGGTATGATTGGTATTAATAACCTAATATACCCATGTCATATGACAAGTGGAAATTATCATTATTTTTTTAGAGTCCCCTCCATGTCTCATAATGTTCACTATTCATGCAAGCATAATTTTTGGAGTTTTAAGGTGTGTTTGAGGGTTCCAAGCTTAGAGAATTATGGTAGGATGGTTTTAAATATATTAAAAACATTTAAAGGGTGTTCAAACTCTAAACTTAATGTGATCCCCATAGGTACGATCAAAGGCATAAAGGCAAAGTTGGTTTTTTGATCATTGGAAAGGTGTTATGAGATGTTTTAGATGTCATGAGTATGTTTTCAATAAAATAAGATCAATGGGAAGGTAAAATTGGTCCTTTGAAGAGTATGTACAAGGCATGGGAAACCCGAGATTAGTAATCTTTGGGCATTTTAAAGAGATTTAACCATGGGAATTTAATTAAACTTTGTAACTTTGATCCCCTATACATGTATAAGGTGAATAAAAAGGTTTTAACATAATATTATATGGATGTGTATGGATTCTAGGACTAAGGGTTTGGAATATGGCTATTTAGGCCTAATTGAGGGTAGGCTAATGAAGGAAGTGATAGTTATAGGTGGATTTGGGATATCAAATTTGACATAGACATGAAAAATAATAGATTGTACCTATAAATCCCACTATAATGTCTTGAGAAATCATAATGTTTCCATACAAGGCAAAATACAATAGAAAAAGGCTACAATCCTTGAGAGAGCTTTGTGTCCATAAGGTGTGAAAAGAGAGTATGATATTGTTTGAGTAATTGAAGAGGGTTATACTAAGTATGTTATGATTATCTAAGACCATATGTGATAATAGGTTGAGATCTTAAAACATAGACAAAGATTTGGTCCTTGAGACCCAAAGAAGGTGCCTAAGAAGAAAATAGAAAGAGACTAAGAGGAAATTTATGAATGAGACATGAATTGAACGAGGTAAAGGATTCATGGAAAGAGTTCAATTCCATCAAGGAGGTGATACTAAGAGTACAAAAAATAGAGTACAATGAATAAGTACTAGGTGTAAGAAGCTAAATTAAGTCTAAAGAGTCAAAAGAGGAGCTATCTTATGAAAGAAGATTCAAATCAAACCATGGCACATGAATGTCATCACTTGGGTTTAAAACTAGATAATGATGTTTTTGTCGACTTGTCCTCCATACCTATGTATTAGCAAATAAACATAATTCAAATGAAATCATTGATATTCTTAATTTATTATAAGGGTTTGATTTAAAACATTATCCTAACAAGTTATTCTCAATATCATAACATTTTTAATCTTTAATAATGCTTCAAAAGCAATCATTTATAATAATATAAACACAAGTGATTCAAACAAGATTTACTTCAATTTTTTTCTTAAATATTCATGTAAAAAATAAGAATGCCATGTAATAATGCCATATATAGGCATACAATGTCAATAATACATGCATTGCCATATAGGCATACAAAAATTCACATCATGTCTAACAACATATTATCTAATGTTAGATGAACACATCATATATGCATGTACAATGCCAAAAATTCATACATTGACATATAGGCATATAAAAAGGTACATCATCTACAACATCCTAATCATCAAATAGTCTCCCTCTCTTTGCCTTATTCTTCAAAGACTCTCCTTGGGATGCCCTGCTTGTAGATGGATATATATTGAATGCCTTGGATTGTTATAAGGTTAGAATATAGGTACTACACTCATATCTTAGTTGTAGCTAAACCTATTCAAATATAAAAAATACTATAAAATTATTAAGTATACATAAAACCAAGTTAATAATCTCATGTTTTAAACTATAATAAAAAAATTATTTAAACATGCACTTACCACAATCTCATGACACTCCTCAATTTACCATTTATGCTTGATTGGGTTAGTGCCATGTTCATCTTTATAAATAGGCATGTCAAATTATAAAGAAATATGAGGAGCTATCATAGTAGTCATCTGAATTAGACTATCAAATATCATATAACAACCCTACATACATAATACATTAATGCATATAAGTTATATTTGACAAAGTATATATTAAAATTATCAAAATAGAAGTAATAAATTACAATTCAAAATTACAAGTGAATATACATACCTCAATGAGTGCCTATGTAGATGACATTGCAGTAGTAATGCTCAATTGTCTCAACTCGCAATGATGGAGGTGTGTCCACCCTAGTCATAAATTGAACAAATAACCTAATAATTAATTACTTGGGTAATTCATCTATTAAACAAGTTGATAACAAACTTAGTATTTCATAAGATATGAACAAATATAATGAGGTCATGGGATTCATGAATGTGATAAGTGCATATGTGCAACATGTGACTTGTAACACCACACTAAAGGCAAGAAATGTTAGTCTTATGAGGGATAATGACAAGAAAATGAGGGAGGATTTTTGAGTGAATTTTGTGAAATCTAATCATTTAATGTAAGTTATGTGTTGAAACATCCTTGATATGTACCTATATACACTAGTTTGGATGCTTGTATAGCTTTGCTAAGGTGTATTTCATATGTTGACATAATTAATTGGTCATTAGGCATAATTGTCTTAAGTAAATGACTTGGTATAGTTAAGGATAGTCCTATGAGTATTGGTGTTATAAAAAATACCCTAGAAATAGTCATTATGATAAGACAAGTAACTTGTATAAGTATTTGTTGAGAAGTTTGTAAATTGAGTTTTAATTAGGTTAAGACACCTAGAGTGATAGGTTGATTTTATGGGGGACATATATAATTTATACTTTTAAGAGTGTCTAGAACCTTATAAAATAGGTCTCATTAAAATATAAAGAAACATATAGATAAGAGTGAGTGGACAGTCTTCTTTACAAGTGCATGATTTTGGTTGCCTTATAAGTGACATTAGGTTGACTATCTATCCTTAAATTACACTCAATTTTTAAAAGGGAAAGTATATATGTATATAATTCAAGTAGGTTAAGGTTAAAAAAGGGTGCTATAGTCTTGTCAACACTCAATATTCATTTTAGGGGGACTTTCCTCATGAAATGTGTTATAGTCTTATCGAGTTAGCATGTTACTCAATTAATGAAAGTTCATGGATATAGATAGGACCTCTCCCAAAACTAGATATGGTAGGTCTTTGGGCCCCCTAAGTAGGTGGTGGTAATAAACTAATCAACCCCATCTATCTATATGGGGTTGAGGTCCCTTATTTGTATATGGTTGTAAGATCTATTCCATATACATATAGGTTATAGTTTATAGTCAACACTCTCCCAACAATCCAATGGGATCTAATGGACACTCTCCTAAAAAACTAATGAAATTGACTAGGTAAAATGGGATCAAGAGGATATGCCATCTAAATTTATAACTCCATAGATAGAGATGAAATTATTATGCTTGGATGGAATCAATATGGGAATTGAATTGCTAGCTATGACCATTTTGGATATCAATCATAGAGACTGAACAACTATATGTGATTAGGATAATAAGGAATAAAGTGTCTGGCTATGATGCTAGTATTTAAAATAAAAGAGTGGTGTGTATATTGAGTAATTGAGTATAGTATGTCTTCATCAATACTATACTCCTTTTCCTTAGCCCTAAAACTCACCATAGTCAAAGTAGTTTAGAATATGATTAAGAACAAACTCATAACAGAGTTTCCTTAAAAATTACAAAGGGAACTTATGGTTATTACAAGAGGGATAGTCAAACACTATCCACCATTACTCCCAAAAATTGGCCTTAATCAAATCATGTTGGTATCAATGGATTGGGAAACATTTGGTCATTATGGGAAATGGGGCATTGGTGGTTAGATCGATAAATAAGACACAAATTTGATCTTTTGTTATATTTTTGTTCTTCACCTTAGATGTTGATAATTTCTTAGCATAAAAAGCCCTACAACTATCCATATATGACCTTCATCTATCAATTTGACTCATTATCAAGTAAACTTGACCTAATACTAACTCTAGGTTATTAGACAAATAGGTGTGGTGGGTGTTCATGGAAGTGGGCTCCCTCATTATCCTATTATTTTCTCAATTTCAATTTTGTTCTCCTCTATGTGAGAAAATATATCCTCCTAGATACCTATGGGTTCTAGGGGAGCTATAGAAGGGTTAGGAGGGTTGGGTAGAAGGTTAGGTGGAGGATTAGGTAGAGGGTTAGGTAGAGCATGCTGACCTATTGGAAAAAAATAAAAAAACAAACTAGATACAATTAACATTCACAAAAAATTCAAGAAAAAAAATATTTCATCTACAAAAAACATATCTCTTCTTCATGGTGGCATTGTTGATCTAGATAATGGAGGGAAAAATGAATATTTGTAAGCCAAAATGAGATCTTGAGGGCAAAATGTGATCTTGCAGGATAAAACATGAATGGGAAGTAGGAAAGAATGAAAGAGGATGGGTTTTTTTTGTTTTATATTTTGAATAATGTGTACTCATTATGTTAATTTATAGGAATGCATATGCATTCTTATAATGCATATGCATTTATATAACTTAACATAACATGTAAATGTTATTTTTATAATGCATACACATTATGGATTTGGAATCACAAGCCATAACACATATGCATTATAACAATAATGCATATGTGTTAAGTGTTATGTCCATGGAATTATCCCCCAACTCCATGCACATACCCCTTGATCGTTCATATCTTAATTTTAAGTTAGGTTACATTATTTTATTTTATTTTTCATTATTTTATTTTATTTAAATGTAGATAGTTGTAACTTTTATTTTGATAGTTTTTATCATTATCCTTAGTTATAAGCATTCACATTTGAACCAGTCAATCAAAAGTGAAATACAATGTTATTATAAGATATTCATAATTATGATGTATAATTTCATTTTACTAATTAAACACCAAGTGATCCAAAGTCCAACATTCAATGTAGCATTCCAAAACATCTTTGAACACACTATCCTACATATCTTCTACCTAAATAGGATATATCAAATCCAAAAATTAGAAATAAACAAGACTTTTTATGTAGGATGTGCATCACCTAACATACACATTGAGTCTAGTTGACTATTTCTATGATTAATTTAGAACTTGAATTTCCTAAATTTTCTTATAGCATATAATCATACATGAAACAAAGTAATAAATATATCAAAATCCATATGATAACTAAGGAAGTGCATCTCCTAAAACTAGTATATATCATCATATCATAACAAGAGCAACATTAATATAAACATCATGTGGCAATAAAATAATATTAATAGTCCATGTATAAGTATAAATAATCTTAAAAATGTCATATATATGTCTTAAAATAATGTTTTATACATCATGATAATATCTATACATCTCATAATACAAACAAGTATAGCTACAATAATTAGCTCTGACCATGGTTGTCCTTAGGGGGACTCTACTAGAAGCTTTAACCCATTTATGATGGAGGAGATGGTAGTGGACATGGTGGTGGAGGCCCCATGATTACCCAATGGACTGGTGGTTGTGCCACTGACCGGTCTAACTAAGTATTATGTCTAAACTTGGATGTTTAATTGGTCCACTAGGATCTTGTGTAATCTATGTATGGAGGTGATCTCCTTGCCATGGGGATTGCTACCTCATATAACCATCACCAGTAAGTGATCTCATTGTTGGCACACATGACATCATAACTTACACACAATTCATCATCCTTAGCCATAATCACATCAATTAAGGCTTTCACTAATCTTGAACCACTATTTTTCTCATTTTGGAAAGCCTCATCTCACTCTTCTATGAACCTCACTACCTAGGAAGATAATCTCTCCCTATCTACCCAAGTGAAATCTAACTCACCAACCACTATCAAAATCTCCATATATCATGTAGCTAGATAAACCTAAACCCCTATCAATTGAGACATGTATCCTCTCATATTAGCAATATCTACATTCCTAGCTACAATTAGACCCTATAACCTAGTTGTCTACCCTTGGGATATATCCAACTATACCTGCAATCTTGCTAAAGTGATTTTTAAAGATGTTATCTATGATAGGTAGGCCATTATCTCTCATTTTAGCTTGTCTATTAATGCTAGGTCTTCTATGGACCTCCATGTACGTAAGGGCCTTACCTCTCCTAAAACTTAAACTTGTGCCTATCCTAGAGGTCCTATCCTCTCCTATATTTATCATATGGTCCTCATCACCACCTAGGGCATCCCCCATCTCAACATCTTGTCCATTCAACTTGGCCATCTCTATATCATATAATGGATCTTGTTGTACCTAAGTATGGACTACCTATAATAGAATCACATGAGGAATGGATGGTTGTGATGGAACCTATGCCTGTCACTGTGTTGGGGCCTAACCCTAGTCTCTCCTAAGTCTCATCCATCTTTGGTACAAAATTGGCTACTGCACCAATGACCTAGTTAATTGGATTAGTCTAAACCCAATCCACCATATTGCATAAACATGTATAACCCCCACATATGCAAGAAGCCCATCATCATAGTCCCATAACATGTGTAGAACCTTACCATAATAAAAAAACACCTCAATAATGGGCATTGGTGGCCCTCACTCCTAAATCTCCCTGGTCACATGTGAAAAATAGTGGGGACCCTTTAGGATATCTTATTGTATGCCAAACTACTATTGGACTTGATTTGGCCTATACCATTCCATCACATAATCATGGTGAACTATAATATAACATGGAGTGATCATATAACTAATCACGAATAGGTCCTCAAACCCAAAACCACTAAGTTTCTATATAGGTTCACCGCATAAAATCCCCATCCTTTATCTAATATATAATTCATCTACAATAAGACAAGTCCCTTAGATGGCCTTGTAAACCTATCCCTATTAGATACCATCCAAAAGCCACTAGATCCTATGGTCCCCTATGGTATATTAACCCTACTGACTGCTCAATGGTAATTTGATCTCAAGTCTAGACCTAGAGAAGTGTGTAGTGGCCAATGTTATGCACTCCATGGTAGGCTATCATATGTAAATTCCTATATAGTTGGGATAGGATGATTGGCCCTAAGGAAAACAATTTTAGGTGGTCAAACATCTCCTAAACCACTCTGATCAATATAATATGGAAGAACCATCCACTCTTATCAAGTAGTATGAGGTCATTGATAAAATCCATCAACATTACCACCTATAGGGGAACTATCCCCTGTATTGATCTTGTTTTATCATCTAGAGGCCAAGCTAGGTCCTACAATACATCTATATCAATGTTACCATTCATGATCTCTAAATAAACCACACCTAATAGTTCATCTAAAATATCCTATCATCCTATTGGCATCTAGGTAATGTGTTGAACTTGCATCATCACCCATATTATGTAGTGGACATCTTCTAATGTCACCATGTCCTCCCTAGTAATTAAATTAAATGTATAGGTCTCTGAGTGGCACCTCTATGCCAATGCTAACAAGTATGCCCTATTTTATTAAATAATTGGTAATCACACCAAGTGATATATATATCCACTACCTTGAGCTCATCCATAAATATCCCTTATCATAAGAGAACTTGTGATCATTGCTCTCGTGATGTGATCACTATGACTCGTTCTTGAAAATCAAACATAAGGAACTAGGTCAATTATTTTTCCTTTCACTAATCCAATATACCTAAATTATTCTAATTTTTGGGCCTAGAATAATTATCTATGGGTCCCATTATCTCTTCTTCTAATTTTGGGTCTAGATTAATCTCTTATGGGCCCTATTTTCTCTTCTTTTGGTAACTTCATCATTTTATTAACTATCTCACCATTTCATAGGGTAATTCTACCATTTAATAGGTTTTTATCACCATTTTTATCACTCCCACTAAAATGTAGGGCATTACCACTAATTTTTAGGGAGATATCAGTGTTGTTAATGAAATTACCATTTGACCAAGAAAAATTGTTGTTTAACTAGTGATTTTGGCCAAAATATGTGAATTCATCGATGTAATGACAAACTCATTATTAGGACTCATGAAATTACAAAAGTATTTGAAAATTCACTATTCTTGATGGTGATCCTACCATTATCAATGGCAACCTCATTGATTGTAAAATTTGGAAATCAGTGTGAATGCTAAAAAAAATACTTTAACCTAGTAATACATGTAAAAAACTAAATACCAAAAATAGTAACTGATGGTCCTCTCCTCGATGGTATTTGATACTCTCTCATGCTCTATAAGGTAGTAGTGGTATAGGATATTGGACATCCTTCTTGGTTATCTCACACACAAATCTCATAGCTCTGATTTACTATAGCTAGGGGTGAAAATGAACTATTTTTACCCCTCACGGGTAATAGTAATTTAAAAAAAAAAATCACCCCTAGGCCTATAATTACTTATTTTATCTTTTTTGGGCTCTTATTTTAGTCCCATTTATCCATTTTCCTCCTGATTTCTTCTAATTTATACATTTTAAGCCTTTTTTGCTAAAATTAATGTGATCATTATTTATTTTGATTGAGGGCTAACCTATCAACTATAAATTATTTTCTATGATCCCCTCAAGGGGGCATCATGGGTCACCCAAATGATGTTTTGGGAATTTTAATAACCCTATTTCTCTATAAATCCTATAAAATTTAGTAAAAAATAAGAGTAAATTTATTTCTTCTAATTATAGAAACCTTTTTATTTCTTTGAAAAGACATTGCTTCAGCCAAATATCTCACCATGCCTTCTCAAATAGAGGTAAAATGTATAAATCCAATTCCTATCACTATTGTGATAAAATTATTAATCTAAATGATATTATGTGATAATACATAATCTAGACCAAAATCACTAAAATATTCTAAATCATTCAAATTTGTCATGTATAGGTGCTAATTTGTACTACTATATCCTTGGATGGGGAAATGTATTTTATGTGATTATTATATTTTCTTAAATCATTTCAAGTCAAATTATGACCACAAAAAATGATGTATTGGACCACTAAATTCTTCTATTTTGACAACACAAGTCATATGCATGTGTTATTTCACATCCATAATACCCTAAAAGGGGTATTACCTTAGACACAATTGACACCTTCTAATTACACTCCGGTCAAATTAAAAATTAGTAAAATAACATTTCTCACCAGGTTGATTAAATGTCTAATATATTTCCAAAGAATTATATAAAACTAAGCAAAGTCACTTAAGCAAATTAAACCAAATGAAGGGCTTAAGTAGAAATTCCATGAAAGTTGTTGAAAATATATTTATTAGAAATTCATTATTCAATTCTACGTCATCCCATGACATCATCATAGGTTGTCATCCATAAGCCATTAATGGGATAAATATCAAAATTAATCTCTCTCATGACTCATTAATACCCCATTATTCCAAATATTAATGATAATATTTATTTCTTATCTCTCCAAATTTGAATTAGTCTATGGCCACACATCTTGATCTCAAGATGAATGGTCATGGTTGATCCTGAACAATCTAGAAAAGCTATAAATCAGAGAGATAAGACCATCATTTTTAAGCTTAAATTATGCAAACTTACTATTCATAAATTGCTATAGAGAAACTTTATTAATTCACCCAATTAGACTAAATTGAAAAACCTACACAATTGGTGAACTAAGAGATGATAGAGGCTCATGCTACACTTCATTAAAAAAGACTTAGAGAACCAAATATAGGGAAAAGAATGCTTTTTGACCACTTTTTAAGAGATAATAAATACTTAGAATATATATCATCATCTTGATTTCATAATTATTTATTTTAATTCATTAGCATTGCCCCTTGAGGGAGTAGGATTAATAAGTTAGTTCTTTACACTTATTTTGGATATTTCTTAACAAATGCATGAGATAAATTATTTGGTAATCTCATTTTATAGTGAGATTAGTTAGTGGCTTGATGTTATATCCTTTTGGAATTCATGTTCAATTTGTGCACCAATAATCTCCAATGTCTAGGAGATCATCATCTTCATTCAATTTTAACTTGACCACCTAAGCCTAGTGGGCATGTCATGTAGGATGATTACTCATCTAGGGGGCACAACATTATTTGATTTGACACTTTTTAATATATGGTTTAGTCAGGGGGTCAACATTTGTATTTGAGTTGAATGATGTGATATGGTGATCCCATAGTTCTAAATGAAAGACCCTAGAGACCAAAATGTTCTTTGGAGAGATTCATTCAAGAAGATTTAAGGAATAAATTCATTGAAGAGAAAGTTCCTGACCAAAAGGTTTTGAATGAAAGTTTTCAAAGATAAAGTTACCAAAAACCAAATGTTCTTTGGGAAAATTATTGTTCAGGAGGAAGTTTCCATAGAGAAAGTTCCTAATTTAAAGTCTCTGAATGAAAGATGCCAATGAGAAAGTTCCCAAAGAACCAAACCTTATGAAGACCAAAGTTTCTAAGGTAAAGTTTCCACATAAAAGGTGTCAAAGAAAATGATCCAAAGGAATGTTGTTGAAAGAAAAGTTGTTGATTGAAACAAAATTTGAAAGAAAGTTCCCAAAGACCAAAACCTTCTAACTAAAAATTTTTAAAAGAGAAAAATTCCTAAGATAGAAAATTTCAAAGATGAACTCCTGAAAACCAAAATATTCTAAAGACCAAAGTGCCTAAAATTAAAAAATTCATAATGTTGAATAAATGCATCCAAATAATAAACTTGAATAAGTATATCTGAATACCTAGCATACATAGAAAACCTTCCAAATTTTCCATTAATATATTAGTCACAATAATTTATTCTAATGAAAATAGAGGGGTGCAGTGGGAGATCAAGTGAAACCAAAGTGTGATTTAATGATAAAAAAAGTTATATATATATATATATATATGTGTGTGTGTGTGTGTGTGTGTGTGTGTGTGTGTGTGTGTGTGTGTGTGTGTGTGTGTGTGTGTGTGTGTGTGTGTGTGTGTGTGTGTGTGTGTGTGTGTGTGTGTGTGTGTGTGTGTGTGTGAATAACCTAAATGATGAATAAGCCTTCCATTTTTCAAAAAAAAGGTCTCATCTTACAAGGTGGGTTGTGTTGGATACAACAGATAGTGATCACCAAGGTGAATACTCTTGAGTTTTTAAGCACCCAAAATCCATGATTTCACAATCCCAATATCAACCATGAACCATAATAAAATAAATGATTAAATCAGAAACATAAAAGAGACCCTTAATAATTCCTTGCAACATACTAAGTTTTACTCATACCTTAAACTAGTGTGTGGGAAAGTGATATTCTTTACTCCTTGTCAAAGGGTTTTAAGCAAATACATGGGGTGAGTTGTAGGTTTCATTTTTATTTGGAATTAAGTAAATATAAATCTAGGGAGCTTGGGCATTACTCTACTTTTAGCCAGGTATTCATAGCCCTGACAAAGATACCTTTGATCACCTTTTCTCCATTCCACCATATTTTCACATGATGCATGATGCATGATACATTGATATTATTTTATCATGTATGCCTTTAATATGCTTTGATTTTATTTTGGAATTTTGGATTATGCATTTTCCTTTTCTTTTCTTCTTTTCTTTTTGCTTTCTGAATGAAAGAGGGAAAAAGGTGACCACCATGAGCTAGTATTAGTAAAATTTGGTTAGAGCTAGTATTAGTAAAATTTGGTTAATGAAAATGTCTCTGCCAACTTTACCCATGGCAATGGTTGTTACCTAAAACAAGTATTATAATTTAATGTGCATTTTACCCAAGGAGATAAGGAAAGCTTTTATAAATTTATACATAACTATGGGAAAAACTTTTACATACCTTATAGAATCATTTACCTTGTAACATAGTCATGGATAACTCTCTCATTGCTTAATTGGATTAAGAATTTTGAACTACAAGATGTAACACCCAATGATTCAAGTTGGATTCAAAAAACATACGCTGTTGTTTTATTATACCAAGATTCATCAATTATATTTCCATGAAATGAAAAATATTCTAGAAAGTGGGGAAATTATTACAAAATAAACAATTAGACTAAACAAAGTAAAATGTAGAAAGAAAAAAAAAATCTAAAAAAACACAAATTATTCTAATGAAAAAAATGACTAAAATTATGAAGCTAACTAATGAAGCAAATATATCCTATCCCTAACTCTATCAAAACACCCATTGTTACTTAGAGACATCTTTAGATGGATTAACCATGAAATAATGCTTTAAAAACTTCCATTGATTAGATATGTCAATTCATTACCTTGGAGTTCCTTCAAAAAGAAAGTATTATTACCCAATATCTCAAAAATTTGATATGGTCATATCCATAGTGGGGTGAAATTATCATGCATTCCTTTCTCTTCATGGGATTTGTCCCATAAAATCACTAGGTTATAAATCTTAAATGATTTATTTTTTATTTCTTATCAAATCATCTTTCGACCATGTATTGATGCCTACTAAAGTTTTGTAGAGATTTAGTCTTGGATTCTTCCATCTCTATGATATCCAATAATATGGACTCTATCTTCTCAGTGGGTTCCATGTATTCTTGCATGAATTGGTATATTGGAAACATCAGCATGATTGAGTGTCATGTCCCCTTTTTAGTTGACATGTTCAGAGTTGATGGTTAGCCTATTATACAACCCTCATAGGCTGATAAGATGGATAGAGGGTCATAATGGAGCTTGGCTTGGCTTCATTTAGAAGAATTTTTACAGTTGGCTTTCGTTTGGGCTCGATCGGACATGTATTGAGGGAGATATTAATATTTTATTGATTTAATTAAATATTAATTATTTAGCATATTTTAATTGTGAAACCTTAATTCTAATTTAAGAAACCCTAATTAGGGCAAGCATACTTTTTTGAGGGTATAAGGGTTTCTCATGGGAGAGAGTTGGATTATTATGATTATGAATGATTATTGATTTTTGCTAAGAATTCTTTTGAGAAGACTGAGCCAAGGGTTCTAGGATTCCATTTGCATTAGAGAACATCCACCCTTCAGTGTGTGTGATTCAAAGGTTGTGAGATATCAGCCGATCTATTGCCAATTTGAGAGATAACTTCATACAGAAGCTATCACAGAGGTTTACAAGTATTTATTTCATTAGGTTTTGTTTGAGTAATTTTTCAAAATAAAGATCTTCCGTATTAGGCTATATTTCTTCAGATCTAGAGTACAACATATAGGTTTCACTATTTTCCATTAGCTTTTGTATGAGATCTATACAGATTTGTACAAATCTGTACCATTCTACATCAGGCCGAAAAGCATCACAGGAAGCACAGAGATCGACATCGACACTCCAGTGATCAACATCAATTGATTTAGAAACTGACATTGGCAAGATATCAATTGAAATTAGCCAACCCAGGTCGTCAGAGACCGATGTTGACATTTTTCACAGTGTTATACCATCGACAGTGGTAGAATAATCGATGACGGTGACTGTGTTTTTAACACAACAACTCGAGACGGACCAGATCTAGGGTTTATTTCTAGTTTGCAAAAAAATTAGGTTTTTAAGATAGTATTTTAATATTATTTTTATATGTATGACATAGGACTTCTATTATAATCATCTGGATGAATAATACGATCATTGATTTGCTAGTTAAGAGATTATACTGTGGGTTTTTTATTGATTTGGAAATTATTTTGCAAAAATTGCAATTTGTTCTTATTTCATACAAAAAATTAGAATACACAAAAAATAAATTTAGAGCTTTTGTCTTTCTATAGTCCCTATTGGTTGGGGATATTACAGTGGTATCAGAGCTAAATCCTGCCATCCTGAGGGTTTGACAATCTTATGCAGCCACAAGAGTTGGGACCACATAGGTATAACCATGCAATAGAGCCTTGCTTGAAGGTACCCAGGTGTTAGAATAACAGCCGATTATCATGAGTGATAGATGTGAGGGTATCCCACCTAGGGGCCACTGACATAATGATGATCAGGGTACCAGAGAAGTCTACCGTGAGATGACACAGGCACTACAAGCACTTACTACTATGGTAAGGAGGATGAACCCACCTGATAGACATAATGGGGAACAAGGAGATAACAAGAGTGCTACTATTAATCAGAGACCCTAGTAGGTCCACTCTAGAATAGCTGATAGACCTACGCATTCTACATTTGTTCAATAGGAACTAGAGGCTCTAGCAGAGGAAGAGGCAAGGGATTCCTTATTTGCAGATGTTCTCATGGCTGCAAATGATGAGTGGGACTTATTAGCTCCTCAAGTTCAAGAGAGGATGTCCTTCAATCACTTTGTTAATCAGAGGAGAGAGCACTAAAAATTGGTTAGATAGGACAGGAGGCCTAGAGGTCAACATAGTGAGTTGAAGAAGGCTACTGGCAAGCTTTCTTTGACTACTTTTGATGGCAGTGGCAAGATCACAGCTCAAGCTTGGGTTCATAAGCTTGAAACATTCTTGGAATTAAGGCCAATGATAGAGATAGAGGCCATCAAATATGCCACTTTACACTTGGATGGAGTAGCACATGATTGGTGGTACCATGGTATGGTAACACTTTAGCATAACCAGGTGATAGAGTACCAAGACTTTGTGGATAGATTGGTTGAGCGGTTTGATAGGAAAGATCCTGAGGTTTAATTTTGAGATCTAGCATAGTTGAAACAAATATGCAATTTGGAGTCCTTCATTGGTGAGTTTCAACGGTTGGCAGTCATGGTGCCAAATATTTCAGAGCGTAGATTGGTAGTTCTCTTCATGGAGGGATTGACTAAACCATTGAGAGGTTGGATCAAAGCCTTTGATCCTCCTTCATTACAGATAGCTTGAAGAAGGCCCGTAGTATGGAGATGGCAGTCCCATCTAATAAATTTAACTCTAGAGGTACTTCTTCACCTAGGGACCATAAGTGCTCCAACGGAGATAGAGAGGGATTAGATTTCAACAAAGAAAAATCAGGTGTTAAGAATGATTCAAAGGCTAACCTAGTAGCACCACCTTTGGATCGAGATGCTCTTAATGATCTACGCAAGAAAAATCTTTGCTTCTACTGCAAAGGTCCCTATGATGCTAATCATGATTGTCCTTTGAGGCCTAAGGGCAAGGCCAATCAAGTGATGTGGGCGTATTATCAAGATTCAGAATCAAAAGATTCCAAATAGCAAGATAGTTCTAAGGGGGGAGAGGCAGAGGCTTTAGAGCCTAAGGTAGAGGCAGAGTCAGAGCTTCACATATAAGAGGCACGCCTATCTACCATTCAGTTGAATGATTCATTCAGACTCCGTGGAGTTTTGGTAGGGCAGAGGGTCATCACCCTTCTTGATACAGGAGCCACACATAATTTTATAGTTGCTAGATTTGTGGAGAAGCGTGGACTCACTACCAAAGATTTTGAGGGCATTATATTTAAGGTGGATGATGCTCACACTCTTAGGTGTGAGTGGATGATTAGAGACCTCCCATTGCGCTTGAACAACTATGAGTTCAAGGCTAATTATTACATGGTAAACATGGGGAATATAGACTTAGTCTTGGGTATGAAGTGGCTTCATTCATTTGAGGAAGTCACTCTTTGTCTCAAGGACATGTAGGTTTGTTTTGATGTTTGTGGGAAGACACATATTCTTAAGGCAATATGGGTTAACAGCTTCAAACATATATTTTTTCATTGGATGGAGAGACTCATACCACACGATATGGGAGAGTGTGCTGCTGAGTGCACATTGGCACCAATACAGAAGAGACATGTGGACGAGCCTTGTCTTGAGGTGAGTATAGTTCAAGAGTTAGCACATGTGGCAAGGACTCAATTTTCTTCTACAATTGAGTCACATGTTGATATGAGTATGTCTAGCATTCACACTCCAGATTCATCAATTGTAGTGGGTATAGGAGATAGCTGCATACAATCAATTTGAATTGTTTGCATTTTTTAGAGGATATTGCAGGAGCTTGTGATGGTTTTCAGTAGCATATATCATGATTACATATGGGATCCAAGTGGATTGATTGGGTTATCATTCAGTGATTGCTTGAGGGCAAGCAATTTTAGGAGGGGCAGATTGTCATGTCCCCTTTTTAGTTGACATGTTCAGAGTTGATGGTTAGCCTATTATACGACCCTCATAGGCTGATAGGATGGATAGAGGGTCATAATGGAGCTTGGCTTGGCTTCATTTAGTAGAATTTTTATAGTTGGCTTTCATTTGGACTCGATCAGACATGTATTGAGGGAGATATTAATATTTGATTGATTTAATTAAATATTAATTATTTAGAATATTTTAATTGTGCAACCTTAATTCTAATTTAAGAAACCCTAATTCTAATTTAAGAAACCCTAATTAGGGCAAGTATACTTTTTTGAGGGTATAAGGGTTTCTCATGGGAGAGAGCTGGATTATTATGATTATGAATGATTATTTATTTTTGCTAAGAATTCTTCTGAGAAGACTCAGCCAAGGGTTCTAGGATTGAATTTGCATTGGAGAACATCCACTCTTTAGTGTGTGTGATTTAGAGGTTGTCAGATATCAGTTGATCTATAGCCAATTTGAGAGATAACTTCATACAGAAGCTATCACAGAGGTTTATAGGTATTTATTTCATTAGGTTTTGTTTGAGTAATTGTTTAGAATAAAGATCTTTTGTATTAGGCTATATTTCTTTAGATCTGGAGTATAGCATACATGCCACACTATTTTCCATTAGCTTTTGTATGGGATCCGTATAGATCTATACAAATCTGTACCATTCTGCATTAGGCTGGAAAGCACCACGAGAAGCATAGAGACCGACATCGGCAATCCAGTGACCGACATCAATCCATTTAGAAACTGACATCGGCAAGATATCGACCAACATCGGCTGACCCAGGTCATTAGAGACTAACATCGGCATTTTTCACAGTGTTATACCACTGACAGTGGTAGAATAACTGATGATGGTGACTGTGTTTTTAACACAGCAACCTGAGACGGACCAGATCTAGGGTTTATTTCCAGTTTGCAAAAAATTTAGGTTTTTAAGATAGTATTTTAATATTCTTTTTATATGTATGATAGAGGAATTCTATTGTAATCATCTGGAAAAATAATATAATCATTGATTTTCCAGTTAAGAGATTATACTGTGGTTTATTTATTTATTTGGAAATTATTTTGCAAAAATCACAATTTGTTCTTATTTCATACAAAAAATCAGAATACACAGAAAAGCAATTCAGAGCTTTTGTCTTTCTATAGTCCCTATTGGTTGGGGATATTACATTGAGAACACTGGTTGCTTCCCATAGACTATCATATATGGTGAGGCTTTAAAGGCCTACTTATACTAAGTTCAATCTACCCAAAGTGCATATTTCAACAAGAGATACCACTCTCTAAGCTTATCCATAGAAGATTTATTGATAGTATCAATGAGGTTATTATCTATTGATTTACCCAATCTATTCACTTATGGGTAGTGGTTAGAGGATGATCTAATTGTGATTTTATTATCATGGGCCCATTTTGTAAACTCATTTGATTTAAAAAATGGACCATTATCATAAACTAATGAAATAGGTGTGCCAAACCTAGTTGTGATATGCTCTTAAAGGAAATTGTTCACATCTTGTGATCTTAAATTATTGGTGATTTTTTCCTTAGTCCATCTAGTGTAATAATATATAGTAGTGAGCACAAATTTGTGCCCAACTAAAGAATTTAGGTTTATAATACTAATGAAATCTAAGCCCCATTGGGCAAATGGATTACCCTCAATCATGGGCTATAATGGAATTATTATGTATACCTCTATTTTTACCTAAACCTAGCATTTATGTCATGTACTTATGTGGGAGTGAGCATCCTTGAAGAATATTGTCCAATAATATCCCATTATAAATATTATATTGGTTATGGTATTGCCAGATGGGTGGTTGCTTCCAATCTTTTATTGTATATTTTCGGGAATATTTTGGGATTCTTCACATGACACACATATTCAATAGATGCCTTCATAGTTCTTCCTATAGAGGATACATTTTTTTATCATGTAATGAGAAGCTTCAAGCCTCAAGGCTCTATTTATCTCTCTCTTGAGTTCCTAGGGACATGTTCTAGTGAGTAATAACTAGATAGTACCTAAATGCCATTCCTCTTGGGAAACCTATGTTTGGAAAAATTCTTCAATGGTGATTTGTGGGCCTAGTTCATACATAAACTAAAAATACCTTGTCCTATGATGATATTGGAATGTTTAATACCAATATCAAAGTCTTGTAATTTTTCCATCCATTTGCCCCTACACACTCTTAACTCATTCTATCCTAGTGTAGGTTTGACAATAAGATCTAGTACAATAGTGATGCTCTTGTTCCAAAAGATGTAGTTCCTAAAATTATTAACTAATTTAACAAGGGAAAATATTTACCTATCAATCAGGGAGTATTTGAGCTCTATGTATTTTAAGTTAGTGTTCATAAAAGTAACAGGGTGTTTTCTTTATTTCGTCTTGTATGTAAGTACAACAACAATGGTATACTTTAAAGCAAATGAGTATATGAATAAGTCCTTATTGAATTATAGGCTCACTAGCACTAGGGCATATTATATATCCTTTTTAATGTATTATAAGGACTTCTTATCTTTAGGTGTCTATTCCACATTAACATCCTATTTGTGCATTGTGTTTAGGTATCTAACAATCTCTACAAATCCTAATATGAATTTTCTCACAAAATTAATCTTCTCAAAGAAGAAATTGAGCTCCATTTTTATTATTTGGGAACATAATTTTGGGAATCCCATGAATTTATTTTATATCAATGGTGATCTCATATTTATTGATAATGTGTCCCAAAAAATTTCCTTTGGTAAAACTAAATATGCTAATTTTAAGGTTCAACAAGATATCAAACTTCTTACATCTTTTAATGATGGACTAGAGATGGTCTATATGATTAGAATTTTTATTAGATAAAATAGTGAGGTCATACATGTATATAATTATACATTTACCTATCATCCATTGGAATGCATGATCCATCACTCTTTGAAAAGTATCTCCAATATTGATTAACCCAAATGACATTCACTTATATGAATAAGTTCCCCATTTTTTAGTAAACATAGTTTTCATCCTATCCTCTAATTCCACTAATACTTTATTATATCCTAAAAATCCATCTAATAAAGACATAATTACATAACCACTCAGTTTGTATCACCTCATCTAATTAGGGAAGAGGATAGTTATCTTTCTCAAAATCTTTATTCAGGTTCCTAAAATCAACACACAGTTTGATTTCACCACTATTTTTCATGACTAGAACTAGATTAGCCACCCAAGTTGAATGCCTAAAATGAAAGACTATCTAGGAACTTAGAAGCTTCTATACTTCTTTCTAGATTAATTATTCTAGGATAAGATCAACCAGTCTTTGCCTTTGCCTAAATAGTTTATGATTTGGCTTGAGTGGAATTTTATGGGTGATGACTTTAGGATTGAATATAGTTAAGTCATAATAGGTCCATGAAAGTACATATTTATACATGATCAATTTTTTGACCCTTTTCCTTTCATCTAGAGTTCAACTAAAACTGATATTTATGAGATGTGAGTTTCTTTCATCACCCACATCTTCTAAGTTGAACTCAGACTCATTAGCATTGAGATATCTTTGTTATTGTGTTTGAGGGTCCATATCAAAATATATTTCCAAGGTGACCATCCCCAATGGGAGATAATTTTATTTTAGTTGGATGACATTTTATTCATCTAATTCTTTGTGGCACATATGGCTTCTTTCCTCATCATCAATTATCTAGGACTTGAACTATCCTGAACTGGTCAAAAATTAGATGATCTGTTGATCATCATCAAACACTTTAAAAATTTTAATATTATTTGGCACTGATGGACATGGCACTAATTCAATAAATAAGTTCTATACTTTTGATTGGGTGCTAGATTTAGTGTCAAAGTGGCCAGTGAGTTAGTAGTTTGGTTTTGTTCTCTTAAAATGGACACTATATTAAAATCCTCAAATGACTTGATTAAATCCCATGATTTATGCTTGTACTTATTTAAGTATTATAATTTTCATTGGTACTTATTCTTGACCTAGTTATCACTAGTTAAATGTCCCCTATACCATTAGTCCTTGGATGTTGTTCTTGAGGGAAAATTGAAATCCCAAAATTAAGGCTTCATACTCTACTCTATTATTGGTGCATCAAAAGTAGAGCCTGTACATTACCAAGTATTTATTTCCTTATCAATTGACCAAATTGATACCAAAAATTGATCCTTGCTTGGATCATTTTACATTGAAATGGAGGGTCTATAATAGGGAAGGGTCTTAAAATTTTCCTATGCTTTATGATTTATAGTAAATGTATAAATTATAAGACTAAGAGATTTGTAACTTACATATTCATTATTAGTATTGCATTATATAATAGAGTGCTTCATCCTTGGTTCCTGATCAATCCTAATTTGGTTAGCAATGCCTCTCCATGACAAACAAATATGAGAGAAGTTTATGGAAAGATATCCATTGAGCATCCTAGACCAATCTTTGCCTAATAGTAACTCATATCCCTAAGGAATATCTACTATCAGTATGTTGATAGTCATATGTACTCAATATTTTGATTCAACCTAGATTCTTACATCATTAAGTTCCCCTATTATAGGTACTACTATTTTTATCTAGCTATGAAATTGCCCTCTTGGATGGGCTTGGGGTTAAACCTAGTTTTTGGAAAATGGAGGTTGGAACATAGTATCTAAATCTCTAAAATATACCAAAAATTATGTATATTATTTACAAACACCCTAATTTGAGTAAGAAAAGATGAAACTCATATTTTCTCTTTTATATAACATTTGTGTTCATTGTTTTGGACTTTTCTTCAATATACTTGCTTATGATAGACTTCCATAAGAGCTCCTTATGCTTTGTGATTTGTGCCAATTCATGAAGAGTGATACCAACCTTGATCTTTTTCATGTTCTCAATAATTTTTTATCCTCCCTTACCCTATTCTTCTCTATGCTGAGGCTAATCATTCCTTTTTGGGGGAGGAGGATTATTATCAGCTTTAGCATTTGGAGGAATAATTTTATTATTGGGAGTATAAGTGGTGAGAGGCTATATGTTCCTTAGATTGTAATTATTCCTATTAAACTACTAGAACACTTGTAATTCATCAAAATTATCCTCTAGAATGTTTTCATCTTCACTATGGAAGGGAAATTCATAAGTTTCAAAGACCATAGTTAAAATTGAAGGGATAGACTCATGAGGGAGATCTAGAGGATTCATCATTTGGTCTTGTCCAATCATTTTCCTCTAAAAGATTTCAAAAGTTGCATATAACTCTTCGATCCAATTCCCCATATTATGATGTGTTATGAACCCTACACTAATTAGACAAAGTTGTCTCTATGATAGTGATTTTTGGTAGCTTATTATACTATTGATATTATACATTATTAGTGGGCTTAGTGAAAGGCTTGTTATATCTTGGAAACATCAAATAATGGTTATAATTATAATTGGTGCTATTACCCATCCTTTTTTACATATTTAGGAAGTCATTTCTCAACTTTTGGACCATTATTTATATAGAATATAATTTAACTTTTGTTGAGTCAACACCCTAAGTGAATATTGTATTGGTGTGAGCTAAATGTTGATTTTGTTGGGTTTGCTGAGGGCCATTCCTTTGTGCTCGATTATTCAAGAACCTATAATTGTGATTTGTTATTTTCTCCATCATGGGAGACATAGTGTACAACTAATTCTAGTTTAATGTAGGGGCATTTTGATTAGCATGTAAAATTAGATTTAAAGATGGGAATCCATTTTTGGACATTTGGCTCCTTGAATTTTTAGGATTGAGCTACTTGTCAATATTAATAGCTTCTTGACATGTCAAAGCTAAAGTATTGGATGTGGTATCTCTTCATAAAAAATGCAATAATGGGATCCAAAGTGTTCTTTTATATTTCAAGTGCTAAATCTATGTCTATATTATACATGACATTAAAATGAGTGTACACAAATATTTCATTGAAGTCCTAGATTAACTTGTTGGCCTCCCTCTTCATGCTAGTTAAATGTTGATACACTAGACTTGGGTTAATCACTTACACAAATTGTGCAAGAAAAGTATTTTGGCATTCATTCCATGAGGTGATGAAACTTTATTACAAATTGAGATACCAATCATAAAAATAATTTTTAAAATTAAATGGGAACAACTTATATGCAGCATCCTCATGGGTGACATTCATTAATCTCAGAGTAGCCTTGAAAGATTTGATATGTTCTTCTACCATCCTTTTATTTAAGGGGGAAAAGGTAGGTAAGTACTTATCTAGGTTCCTTGGTAGATCGTGTTGGTCTCTAGGGATGGAAATAATAAATACAACTAACCAAATTTTATCCATATTAGGGTTGATAAGTGGGATGTCTTTTATAGGGGAAGGTGCCTTGGATTGGTGTATCTCAGGGATGATTGGTACTAGTCTATGAATCCTATTATTTGACAAAGGTGAGACTAAAAGGATCACTTGAGATCTAGACCTTACTCTCTTAGGTGTCTCTAGTGTAAATCTATGTAGTTACTAACCATTACTATTGATAAAACACACAATTGTGCCCTCCTTCTAGTGTCATATTTTTTCTTATTGATGTGGGTTTTATCATACCTCAAAAGAATGAATGATGTAGCCTCTAATGTTTTAAGATTTCTATGGAACAAATTTATACTCCAGGGCATGAGTTTCACATATGTGGTTAAAAAAACTAGGTGGTGGAATAGTAGGTTGAGATTGTAGATTATTTAACTAGGTTTGTGAATGGATGTATGAAATATAATAAAAAATAAACACTAATTGAATTTTATGCATGGATAATTACTCTATGGTGGGTAGATCTCAAAGAAAATCAAAAAGGGAGGGAAAGGTAAGGAAAAAATGAAGGCTTTGTGTTCCTAAAAGGTCACTTATAAGGCTATTTCTTTGATGGACAAGTATATCCAAGACCAATGTTTGTCACTTGTATCTATTGCACACTCACAAAAATACATGGTTAGTAGTACAGAAAAAAAAGTATAGGAAGAATAGTGATCTCAACTAAATATTTATCTCATTATAGTTTTTATTTGACACCCTTATCTAAGAGGTTACATCTTAGACCAGAAAGTTATCTAGAGTAGATATAGTACATGCCTAATGACTATTCTAAAGGAAATACTCCTACACACTTTATATTATCAACTCAATCTATAATAATTGTTTAAACCAATATAATATAACAATATTAAATATTTTTAGCACATCTAAGATTAATATTCATCAATTGAAACAACCAAATTAATATTAGCACACTTCAAAAGTATTGAGTTGATATAAATAAAGAAACTAAAATTTTAATATAAAAGGGAAAAGAAAGAACAAACATTGTTACATGACAATCAATGAATTAATTTCTTCCTATATATTAATCAAAAATCTAACCCTTTAAAAAGAGGGTTTTAAATGTATTTGAAATACTCAGGGAAGGGGTCATCTCATCCTCCAAGTGTATATATATTTTTAGATTACATTAGAATAACTAGAACATAAGTTCTAGTTTGATACAAAACTGCATGTTATAACTCATAGATTACATCTAACATGCAATGTGTGCATGCTAAAAAAATAATTTGTTTAATTTTAAAATAAATATAGCAAGGATTAATTATATATGGTTGTATGAATAAGAATTACATGAAAAATTTATATACAAAATTAGCTTTGGGTTAAGGCTGGCTCAATTCTTGCCTGATACTACTCATGATTATGGTTACAATTGAATTAGTAAACAAAGTTGAGATGGTAAGAATAATTGAAGTTATTATTTGAGCTATTGTTTTATCTTTAACTAAAGTGTTAGGTGGCATGGATGTGTTAACTTGAGCTGAGCTATTAGGCAAAGTTGATACACTTGTTAAGATGGGAGGGACTGAAGTTGTAGGTAGTGTTGAAGCTGACACATTAGGTGGAGTTAGGGGTGTTGAAATAGTAGGTGGTGTTGAAATAGACATATTTTTGGCCTCTATATCTTGATAGTGTTTGTATCCTCTAACATGTTATGCTTGTACTCTGCTCATATCAAGAAGAGGAGGTCTATTTACTCAGTCTACTTATGCCATTAAATATGCATGCTAGGCTTTATTCACTCAAAATCTTACCCAAAAGACTTCTAATCCAATTGCCTTATTCCTTTCAAATATTAAATTTACCTCAATATATTCTAAAATCAATCCTTTTAAACTTTTATTGAAATTATCTAAATCTTGTTGTAACACTTGGTCAAAAACAAACTTGGTTACCAACCTACCAATGTTATCCTATGCATGTGTCAATTATAATTCATTTAGAATTTTTATTGTGTGCTTCTCTTATTTAGTGATCTTTATAAATAAAACATCAATAACATTTACCCATGCCTAGGCTTCTTGGGTCCTAATGATAGCTAGATTTAATACATTGGCTACCTCTAAGGGGGTCATCAAATTCAAATGGTTGTATGACTTATTGGTAGTATATAAAACCAAATAATTCAATCTTTTCTCATCTTCCTTGAGAACCTTAAACAATCTAGTTATTGTGGTTCCATGAGGAGCCAATTGTGCTCTCAAAGAAAGAATAGTATCTAGTATTTCATATAGCCTCAGGGATGTATTTTGTACATATTGTTCCATCTCCATAGGAATATGGATTAATTATTATTTTTCCCTGAGGGTTTCTAGGTCTTTTTTCTAATTATTTTCTTTCCTATTATGTTCTCTCATAAATGACTAACATTACTCTAATGTGGGTCTAAATTTAGGACTTAAAGTACTCAATGTAAGAAAATTTCCCCTTTTGTATGTCTTATCTTTTCAAAAGAGAGTAAATTTATTCTCTTTTGTCTAGAAATAAACTCTACCCAATGTTGTCTTTTACCTTCCTCTTCCTTACCCTTTGCACTAAACTAGTTGATTTATCAAAGAGTGAGATCACAGTGGGTAGCTTAGTGATCTTCATGTTTGGCCTCTTAAAATTTGATTCTCATAACTCCTTGGCCCAATTTATAAGAGTCAACTTTGATAGATCTAGTGGTTGTGCTTCTACATGGGTGTCTTTTATGGGAAAATTTTAGGGTATGGTTTAGGAATTGAAGGCCATATTATTTTAGACTAGTCTATATTCCCTATATGTAGCATGGGATGAATAATGTAGACTAATCTCTTATTAAGAGATCTTTTTGTATACATCATTACTATGGTTTTCACCTCCATTGAAGAGGGTATTTATGAGGCTAATTGAGTATAAGAATTTAACACCTAAGTGTTGGGTTAACTAACAATAGTGAAAGTAGTAGTGGAGACTAAAGGAGCATATGTAGAAATAATTATGAAAATATGTCTAATAAGAAATGATGACACAGGAGGAAAATAAAAGATAATTGAAAATGGAAAATAAGAAACAACTAGTAACGACATAATAGGAGAAAGGCCAAGGGGAGTAATGATAACATTATTACCGAATTGGCTACCCACAAGGGGCATTTTTCCTTTTAATCCTTGTAATCTTATAACCTTATTTTAATGTAACTATTATTCTTCCACCTCATGGTTTGGCCCCTCTATGCATGGTTTTTGAGGCCTTTTTTCCCTATATTTTATTTTATAGCATATTTTTATCTTTTTTTACTTGAGGAACAACCACTTGTTGGGTAGGAATAGGGAGTGTCATTCTTGATGTTGTGGTTGCTAGGGATGCCATAGTATGTGAAATGTCTTCTTCATTAGAGGAGTCTAGGTATATGATTCCCTCTTCCATCCCTATAGTTCTGGTCTGTATTTTTATTGATTCTTCAAATAGTTATTATTTTACATCCTCAATTCAATAGTAGACATTTGAACTTGAAGAGCCTCTTCTTCCTCTTATAATATAGTAGCTAATGTTTCCCCTATACCTTGCTCTTGATCTTGTTATGGAACTATCATCATAGTGAGTGGATGTTGAGGGTATGAGATTTGATCTTTTGGATGTTGGAATGGTCTACCAATCTAGAAATTAGATGATGTTCATCCACCTAGTGGTGGGATACTAAATTTGGCTTTCCCAAAGGTAAGGGATGTATTTGCTTGGATTACCCTCAGTAAGTATTCACTTAGGCTAGTAGTCTTAGCCATTTCCTTGAATTATGCATCATATTTTGGATTGAGGAATAATAAGTCATGATAAAAAAGATCATACTTGTAAGGGATGCCCAAATTAGGAACCTTTTTTTTTTTTCCCATAGGGATCCCAATCCATGTTGGGATAGAGTAATTAAGGCATAAGCCTTCCTTGAATTATTAACCTCTTTAAAGTACCTATGATATGTGCATTACATCCTCCCAATTATGAGATGGGATACATGGAAGGTACTCTTATTACTCTTGGTCAGGTCTTGATCTATCCCATTCCATAATTAGAAGGAAATTTATTTCTCAACAACTTTGTCTGGGATGAATTTAAGGAGATGAATAAGGTTGACCTTATGTCCAATAACCATGATAAAAATATAATCTAGGTATAGCCAATAATCAACCAAAGTCATGAACATATTGGTGATGATCTTGGATATTCTAGGCAATGGTTCACCATGAATTTATATTTAAACTTGAGGATACAAATCCTTTGGAATTATGGAGATATTCCTTGTAAATGGATAGATGTGAATGAATGAAAAGAAGTCATAGATTCTATTATTTATGCATTCAAGGTTTGGATCCCAAAAAACCCTATTGTGTCTATAGACAATCCTCATGATTGTATCCAAAATATATTACATCATATATAAGTTTCCACCTTAAGGCCTCCTTTCTTTGTGTAGTATCAATTCTTACAAGTGGGCACTAATGATTTCCCCTAGTGCATATGTACACTCTGAGGTGATGAGCAAGTTAAGTAGGGTAATCCATTATAAATGAAGGAAATTAATGCTTGGGTGGATAAATAGTCAATTTAATAATTCCATGCCAATTTGAATTCTAATCTAGAATCAAGTGATGGGCATGGGGTTCTTGGCAATTTTTTGAGTGTGAAGGTCTCTCCCAAGATAAGACATTTCCTCACTACTTGTTCTGCATTATTGTTCTTATTCCAAGTAACCACATTATGAAAATAAAATGTAGCATATGGAATGGGAAAACATAAATACCCGATGAATGAATTACCTGATATATATACTATGATGGTACTATTGACATAATATAAGAAATCACCATCTAAAATTCTCCTTTTGAAGAACAGGTCTCACAATAAGTCAATGCATGACATGACTTTTAACTTAGAAATTTTGTAATGTAGAGCTTGGCATTTCAAGGGTAATAAGTTAGCTTTAACTTGTTTTTCTTCAATATAGACATCCTCATGAAAATTGAGTGGGTTGATGTTGTTTATGGCCTCCCATAGAGCTAAGTAATTGGCATAGAGCCCATAAAATAGTGTTTCATCAAAAACTATATCTAGGTATTCTGTTTAATCCTTAATATAAAACTTGGATGGTGTTTAATCTCCATTGTATGCCCTAGATGAAGATGCCATTTTTGGTTCTTAATGATGGCGTGATTAGAGCTCTTGGTAATGGAGACTTGGCACTCTTGTTATGAAAATTTTAGTTCATTTGATCATAACTAGGGCTTTGAGTTTGTATAAGGAAATATACACTTAACTTTAATGGAAATCAGTGGATGTGAGTTTAGTTAGTGGATTGATGTTATGGCCTTTTATTTAGTTCATGCACCATGAATCACCAAAGTCTAGGAGTTCATCACCTTCATTAAATTCCAACTTGACCACCTAGGCCTAGTGGGCATGCCATGTAGGATGCTTACTCATTTGAGTAGGGGGCATAAATCTATTCTTTCTAATACTTTTCACTATATGTTTTAGTTAGGGGTTTGACATTTGCATTTGAGTTGCATTATGTGATATGGTGAGCCTAGAGTTTCGAACAAAAGACCCCAAAGACCAAAATGTTCTTTGGAGAGATTCATTTGGGTATATTTGTTGGGGAAAGTCATAGAAGAGAAAGTTCCTTACCAAAATGTTTTGAATGAAAGTTGAATAAGAGAAAGTTCCTAAAAACCAAATTTTCTTCATGGAGATTGTCATCTGAGAGGAAGTTAATGTAGATAAAGTTCCTAACTAAAAGTCTCTAATGAAAGATGTTGAGGAGAGATTTACCGAAGACCAAAAAATTCTAAAGACCAAAGTTTTTGAAGTAAAGTTACCACATAAGAGGTGTTAAACAAAATGATCTAAAGGAATGTTGTTGAATGAAAATCTACCAACCAGAACAAAATTTGAAAGAGATTTCTCAGGTTGAAAAGTTACCAAAGAGAAAAATTCCAAAGATCAAAAAGTTCAAATCTGAATTCTCAAAAACCAAAATATTCCAAAGACCAAAAGGCTAAAAACCAAAATTTTCATAATGTTGAATAAATTATTTTGAATAATAAACTTGAATAAGTATATCCAAATACCTATCATACATAGAAAACCATCCAAAATTTCCATTAATAGATTAGTCTTAATAAGTTATTCTAATGAAAATAGAGGGGTACAATGGGAGATCAGGTGCAACCAAAGTGTGATTTAATTCTAAAAAATGTTCAATTTCTAAAAATACACATGAATAACATAAATGATGAATAAGCCTTCGAATTTTGAAAAAAAAGTGCCCTCTTTTATAATGTGGGGTATGTTGGATACAACACTTACCTTGAATAGAACCTATTGAGTCTCAATATCTCCCTTGGCTAATGGTGCTTTACAAGTGGTTGTTGTGGTTTTAAGGATCACAATGGATGAAATCAACTCTAGGATAAAATAATTCTTATATTTGCATCTAATATCCCATAAGACAAGATATTTCCCCTCAAGATAATATCTAAGAAATGACGTCTCCCAAATGTAAACTAAATCAAAATTACAAGTAATAATAGTGTGAAAATAAATGTTCCTCTTTATTAGATTGAAATCAGACTTGTATTTATAGAGGTTAGTTGACCCTGAGTACTTACATAATTCTAGTTGAAAATATCATCCTACCTTGACGTAGTTATAAAGTGACTATTAACTCTTCAATTAGGTTGACCTAGTGGTGAAGCATGAATTATAACTTTCAAAACTATGTCAACTTGAGATAACATAGTTTGAATTTTGGTGGGAAACAAACATACTACATTGACCTAGGCTAATATAGTAAAATAATATAGGTCTTGACTTAGTTAAGGGATATTTATGAGGAATATTTATTAGGATATTAAGTAAGTGAGACTTTTTAGTGGATATAGGTATGATATATTCCATACAACAATCTTGAAAAGCACCAATGGTATGCCCACCCATTTCCCATTACACCCTTTAAGGTGTGCATTTGGATAAATTAAAAATTAATAGGTTTATATAAGAGAAAAAGTGTTAATAAATGATAAATTTTATCAATATAATGTGTATACATATGCCCCACTCAAAGATCATCATGTGTCATGTGAGTATAACATAGGATGGTGCTTTGAGAAAGAACACAATGACATGATAACTGATTTAACTATTTTGAGAATATTGGAGTCTTATTCCTAAATTAATTAAAGATATGAGTTGAATAAATTAGTAAATAATGTTTTGATAAATAGATTACTAATTTGTATAATTCATTTGACCTTTGTAACTTTTTTAAAATAGTAATGAAATAGGAAAAATATAACTTAGGTTAAACATGACTAAGACACTGGTACTATATGTATAAGACTAGGATACTATCATAATTCATGATCTAGATATCATTTAGTGAAAGGATAGGAGTTCTAAAAATGTGACACTTCATGGTTTAGTGTTATAGTCTAGGTCATATTGCTATTGTCCGAAATAGTCACAAAGATCTAAGTTTTCTAAGTTTGATCCATTATCCTATATTAGTCCATCTATGAAATTTTGAGTCTTAAATATAAATGGAGCTCCTTGTATATCTAATTTAATCTGCAACTAGAGACCTTCAGTATGCTTAAATGAAACTTGAGAAAGAGGTGGGGGGGTTAGATTGTGTAAGATGCACTAAACATGTATCCACACCCCTTGTATGGGCACACTACCTACATAGTAATACTCTAACGAGGGATCAATCCATATGAAGTTCTCCTATTTGATGTGTTTTATGCAATATTTTTATATGGATGAAAAAATGCTAAAATAGGTGTGTTTAAGGTGACTAGGGACTAGTGTGAGGGTTTGAATGAGATTGTGATTATATTGGCTAATTGTATGCAAAAAATAGGGAAAATTGCCTTAGTGGTCTTGTTTGTATTCTTGATTGCTTTTGTAATATTTTCCCACCCCTTCTAAATGAAGTTTTGAATGAGTTTTTATAAATATATATTGGTCATGGGTTAGATGCATTCACATTATGATGACACCAAGAAGAAGAGAAATCAATGGAAAATTATCACCTAGGCTCAAAATGTGATTAGATAGGAGCACTAGAAATGGGACACCCTAGGGTTTAATGCTATAGTCCAAGTTGAGTGCTATTATCCTACTGGTATGGGACCTAGGGGGATGAAATTATCATGGGAAATGGGATATATATAAGCTATAATTAGGTCTTAGAAGTTTATGGATTATTTAGAATTAAAAAAAGGTGCCTAGAAGGGTTAATAGAGCATGAAAGAGGGACTTATGGGTTGGGTGTCACAAGCCACACCCAAGATACCAATTTTGACATTTTATATTACTACATTTTTTCCCCCCCCCACCTTTATTCTAATGATGCAACAAAGTGAAATACTAAGATAAAAGAAAAATAGAAACTGTACCTAAACATAATTGTAAGGGGTGAAGCCCATGAATCTATGTGATGTTGGGTGTGCATAGAGAGCACATTGTGAAGTGTAAATCTACAAAATAAAATTAGGAGTAGATTATTTCTTACTAGATATGTTATATGTAAAATAAGAATGTAAATATTTGGGTAAGAGAGAGAGGAAGAGAAAGGAATTAATACACCTCACTAAGTATGCAAACCAATATAAAACATGTTATTATGTTGAGTGATGCTGGGTGATGTTGAATAATTTTGGGTATGTGCTATACCAAGAGTAATATCGTGAATGGATATGAGTGCTCAATTCCTTGAGAGTGGATCAAGAATGAAAATTTTGGGCCTTTGGCTCTATTTTTGACTACTATTTAAAGTTAAGTGATCATTCATGTGTTAATTGATGTTTGGATTATATGTCTAATCTCTCTAAGTAGGTGGCTCAATAATACAAAGGTTAACTAATCCTTTAGCTCCATCATTTCCCCATGAAGTGAAGCTATAAACTAATACTGATATGAATGTGTGTTGTATGAAATGGCTCTTGAATCTCATGAATGCTTTATAATCTAACAATGTGGTATGGATAGGTGAATGTGTACTAGAAACTAGGCTAATTGTGATCGACTCTAGAAGGAGGAGATTAGGCTTGTATGAAAGCCACTGTGAGACTAGAAACTAGGTTTAATGTGGAATCCACTCAAGAATGTGGAGGTTAGGATTGTATGAAATCCACTCCAAAATAATGCTAACCACTTGTAGATGGAATAAGGCATGTAACTACTAACAATGCCTGGGTAATATACTAAATTTGAAAAGAAAAGAAGTCAAATGTGCCATGTACATTACCCCCAATCATTAGTGTCTATAACATGGATTCTAATATGGAAGTTATCCCAATTGCCCAATTTGAAATAGAAGTGAGAGCCATCATGTCATGCATGATGCCCCTATATTTGGATTTTTTTAGAAAAACTATACTGAAACTAGATTGATCTATATCTAACAAAACTATAGCTAAGCTGACCTTTCTACTTATTTCTATAAAATCTAGTTTTTTTGATGTTTAGATAAGAGCACCAAAAATAGGACACCCTATCATTATAAGTTATTTTCCATGTCTAGAACTATTATCCTTTATGGAATCTAGTGATTATTCTATAATCATCACTATTTTCTAGTTTGTTCTACTTGGTTTGGGTTCTAGATACTGTTCTGAGTGTTTTGAAACTAATTTTTTGATTGGTAAGAGCTATGATCTCTATGATAAAACACCTATTTGTTGACCCCTCTTTTTAGAGTAGGAATGAAGACCCTACAATGACTGCCCTCAAAATAAAAAGTGTTTTAAGTGTGTTATGTTATCAAATACATGATATAACAATGATAATCAAAAAAATGTCTCAAGATATAACATAGTCTATTTAAGAGATTGTTAGATCAATAAGGGTATGCCTAGATAGATATAACAATGTAATAGCATGTGAAATATATTGAACTATAAGTAGAAGTGTTAATTTTTAGTTGTCAAGGAGGGATGGAGCATAATTTCCATCATGGCATCCAAAAAATAAAGATAATGCTTGATGTGGATCATGGCATTACAAAAAATGAGAAGCAACAAACAAATAAACACACAAAGCAAGAAGCATATAAGAGTGGCCAAGGGGCCAAGTAAATAAGGGACACAGGAATATGTCATTCAAATTGGAAATAAATCATACAAGGCATGTTAAAATTCCACATACATAAACAATTTAAAATAACCAAGGTTAACACAAGGGACATAGGCATAATAGAAGATACAAATAAAGGACATTGGCAAATTTCCTAAGAAACACAAAAAATAGAATCAAATGACATTAGAAAATGTCCAAAGGCATACACAAGAGAAAAAATAGGAACTAAGAAATGCTATCACCTCTAGAAATGCAAAACAAGAAAGGAAAACATGTAATATGTTGGAAATATAATTACATCTAAATAATCAAAGCAAGAAGTAAAAGTATGTAAAAAATATAGTATATGACTAGGTAAATATGAAGAAATTCATAGGTGATATATACTATTGAGTGTCGATAGAGTAATTTGTGTAAGATAGTAATTAATGTACATCAACATGATAACTAGAGTGTGTGGTATAGGAATGACATAACCTAGATAGTGTAGTCATGTATAAGATACCCCTAGGGGGTATATATTTTGATGTATGTCTTGAATATATGAATTATGATTCCCCCTTAATGGGTAGAGTGAAGTAATAAAGGATCTAAAAGTCATTGTACACACTCAAAGAAGATCAAGTGAAGCATGGTAATGTATATAAATTGACAAATAATAACATAGAAAAATAAATGTAAGTCTAACATTATAATATAAATGTAAAACATGGATAATGCATACAATTGAAATGTTTGTGTTTTTGAATTATTTGAATGTTTTTTATTTTTGATATATTTGATATTTTGAAAATTTTCTATGCATAATCAATCATAAGGAGACTATGTAAAAGTAAGTGAAAAACATCTATATATAAGTAAGATTGAGAAGAAATGATACTAATCGATGAGTCTCATGAGAGACTCCCTATCATGGTGTCTTATATCAATGAGGGGGATCATGCACGATCATGAAACATGATGGAAGGGCTAAGACTATGGCTATAAAATTTATGTATGTTATAAATGCTCTAAAACCTCTATAGTGGGAACCAACTGTGGGGTCCCTTTGTAACTCTAAGAATTAAATGTGATTATAGGGCTCTTAGGACCCATATGGTAGTAATAAAAGCTCTCTAAACATGTCTTCTATGTGTAGAGGCATGAAAACTCAATGACACTACCCTGGGTGTGAATATTGTAGCTAAAAATAGGAATGATAGTAGAAGGGGATGTAAGATATCACTATATGCATATTAACCCCATGGATATTGTATCACTATTTGAATCCTAATGACCAACTAAACAAGTGACCATACTACTCATGTTGTGTAGAAACATGCCCTGTATCTAATTCTATTTGTGGTGCACTAACTAGATCTCTACGTGGAGACTCTATAAGACACAACATCAATTAATGCACAATTAAAACTATGTGCTATGAAAGAGGCTCATCTATCCACAATCATAATGGATTGCTATGTGAAATAACACCATATGGCCTTTGCTATGATGCATATGACTAAGCAATAGATTGAACTAGAACTTTAGCCTATGATGGGGGCTCATCTAATATCAATAGTAATGGGTTGTTACATGATATAGGACTCAAAAAACTTTATTGTAGTGAATATCTCTCTAGAGCGGTACTCTAGGACATGGGTTCATCTAATATTAATTATAGTGGGTTGTTATGTGAGATAGGACCTAAAAAAATTAGCTATAGTGAATATCTCTTGGGAGTAGTACTCTATGATGAGGATTCATCTAATCTTAATTGTATGGGTTGTTATGTGAGATATGACTTGAAAAAATCAATTGTAGTGAATATATCTTTGGAATGATACTCTATTGTAGTGCCTGTGATTGAGTTGGATATTTATATGGAACTGCACTATGTACCCCTTGGGATACACTACTATATATAGGCTACTCTTACTGTACTAGTATCTAAACCTTATGAATAGGTGGGATATGATATCTCCTATGAGGCTCTATTTTATAAATAACATTACTCTCATGATGAGTAACCAATGATTCCTATGAAAGAATGTCCTAGGATGACTCAATCATGGAGGAATGAGGTCTATAGATCCATGATAAATGAGACCTTAGTGCCCCTAGAGTGAATGTTATGATGCCATTATCAATCTATCTATTAATACAATCCCTAAGTCCATAATAATCATTATATGTATGTTCATGGATATGATGATATTTACAAAAAGGTTAATGTGGTTTTCTATGTAAGAGATGTGGATCTCATTGATGAGTAGAAAACAATTTGATTAACCTCCTATCTATAGGTGTTGGTAGTATGACATATGGGCTATCCCACTCTAAATCAAACTATAGTGGTACCTTGATGTTATTATTTATAGTCCATACTATAGGTGGTGCTCTAGAGACTAGCTCTCTATTCTTAACTAGTTGAGTTTTTAGTTATGATATCCTATCTTATTTAGGACATGGTAGATGTTGTGTGCTAGGAGTGATAGATGGAGGTACTACTATGAAATCTAGGGCAAGTTAATCAATTGAATCTACCTCAATCAATCCTAATTTATTTTCTAGAGATAAAACTATATAACATAAGTGCCTAAAAGTGGACTCTATATAATATAATATATGATTTAAGATCAGTTGGTGAAGCCCCTTGATAATGATATGTTTAATCTCTAGATCTTTTGGTTTATATATCAATCCTAACATGTGCATCTTGAATTTTAAGATATAATCACTAACTAACTTTGAAGAATTTTGATGTAGCAAGTTTCTCATATGTAACATGAGGGCCCATATTTGCTATGTAATATCTGACAAATGCCTCCTTTACATCATCATATTTATGTAAGGAACCAATAGAGAGGAGATGAAAGAGCCAATTTTGTGCATCACCCACTAATGTTTGTTGGAACAATTTCAATAGAATCAAAGGACTTACATGAGATGGTAAAGCCTTCTAAAAGTCCTGAAGGTGTATGAATAGATCTCTAGTTCCATCAAATTGAGTTAATGATGGTAGTTAGAAATGCTTAGGAAATGAAGATTTGACAAATGTCTTCAAAAAATGGTTTCCATGCAAGTCATTGGCATCCATCCAAGACTTATAAGCCTTGTTTTCCAAAGTAAGGAGTTGTACTTGGTGTTGTAATTCACCAACTACATGCATTAAAGAAATAGTCTGCTAGGATGGTATATTATTATCTTGAAGTGGTTTATTTAAACATTGAATTTGATTATTTATTTTATCCATTGGAATGCTACATTGAGCAATTGGATCATAGAGAGGAAGTGTTCTCACTTGAACCTTTGGAGGAATGGTAACTTGGACCTTAGTAGAGGGATGTGGGATACTATTCTCTTTAGGTGAAGAGTGAGAAATAAGTTGTAGTATAGTAGGGGGTGGCTTGGGAAATTCATTGGTATCTTTATGTTATAGTGAATCACATTCTAATTGAGTAGAAGATGTGATGTTATTATTGACATGTGAACTATTTGAAATAGAATCATGCATAAAAATAGAAGTAACATTTTGTAATGCATTATGTTTGAGAGGAGTGAGAGAAGAGTTAGAAGCATGAGATGCATTTTATTCTTCACTATGGTATAATAATCATCATTAGTCCATGTATTATAATAATCAGATGTTTTTGAATATTCATTCTCATTTTCATATTCATTGGCATGTTCACTATCATAATCATTATCAATTCCATCATCACTAGGGAGAAGGGTAAGAGGATATGTTAATTCTTTTCTAATATGCAATAAATTATCATGTGAATTTGGAATACTATGTGCATCTATGTTATCATTGAATGGAGTGTATGAATTATTTTCATTTTCAATCTGAGAAGAGTAATAGAGTTATCATTTAGACATTCTTTTGATAAAGTAGAGTTGAGAGCATGAGATGGATAATTTGAACGATATATATATATATATATATAAATATATATATATATATATATATATATATATTATGTTGACATGGAATAAAATTATCACCAATAAGAGGTCAACTTGGAAGTGCATGACTATTTTTTTCATTTCATGTATTGTGCATAAGAGAATGAGGTGAAAAGTATCTTTCCCATTTATAAAAATTATTTTCTTTAGAAGAGGGTATAAAAGAGTTAGGTTTGAGAGAAGAAGATGAATTTACTTTATCTTCACTATCACTTTCACATGTATCATCATATTACTCATTAAAAAAATAGTAATTATCTTCATTGTAAATGAAATCATTTTCCACATTTTTAGCTAATGTGCAATTTTGCAATTTTGTCCATTCATTGTCATAATTATAAGAAAAATTTAGAAATTGATCTATGGGATGAGAGGGAAGAAGTGCCTTAGTGGCCACTTTATTTATTTCACCAAAGATAATATGTAAAAGTACTATTAATAAAATAAATTCAAGAATAACTACTAACATAGAGATTTTGAAAATATTTTTGACAATCCAAACAATTTTAAAGATTGCAAAAAAATTATCTAAAATTTGTAAGAAAGGAAGGCTTGGGGTTTTAGAATTTTTTAAAGTTATAGAAATAATTTAAATTCTAAAATAAATTTCAATATAATAAATGCATAAAAATTTATACAAAATCAAAAATTTGAAAATGATTTTTTGCACAAAAATAGGAAGGAAAAACCCTAAGGGTACCTATGGTTTTAAAAGCAAAGGGACCTAGTAAATTCAACTAGGGTTTGAATGAAGTTATTTTAAAAATTACTAAGGTAAATTTAAAAATTAAATGTGAATTTTTGATTTAAAATATTCATGAAAAATATGAAAATTATTGAAAAAATTAGAAACGAATTTACCCTAAAGTTTTTAGGGTTTTTATGTGTAAATGAAGTAAGTCGGGTTCACCAAATGATTTAACTATTTTGGTAATATTGGAGTCTTATTCCTAATTTAGTTAAAGTTATAATTTGAATAAATTAGTAAATAATATTTAAATAAATATAGTACTGATTTATATAATTTATTTGACCTTCTTAGCTTTCTTAAAATAGTAATGAAATAGGATAAATATAACTTAGCTTAAATATGATTGAAATGGCTAAGCTAAATGCTAGTAATAGTTGTATAGGATTGGGACATTATCATAAATCAAGATCTATCTTTCATTCAAAAAAAAGATAAGAACACCAAAAATAGGACACTTTGAGGTATGACACTATAATCTAGGTTCTGTTGCTATTGTCTAAACTACTCACAGAGATCTAAGTTTTTTAAGTTTTATCTGATATCCTTGTATTAGTCCACCTATGAAATTTCAATTCTTGACTATCAATGGATTTCTTTATAGTGATTATTTAATTTCCAGCCCTAGACCTTTAGTATTCTTGAATGAAAATTGAGAAAGAGGGGGGGGGGGGGTTAATGTGTGTAAGATGCACTGAACATGTATCCACACCCCTTGTGTGGGAACTCTGCCTACATACCAATACTCCAAAGAGGGATCAAGCCATATGTAGTTCTCCCATTTGATGTGCTCTATGTAATAGTGTTATGTAGATGCAAAAATGCTAAACTAGGTTTGCTTGAGGTGATTAGGGATTGGTGTGAGGGTATAAATGAGCTTGTGGCTATATTGTCTAGTTGTATGTAGAGAATAGGTAAAATTGCCTTAATGGTATTTCTTGTATTCTTCTTTGTTTTTTTAATATTTACCCATCCCTTATAAATTAACTTTAAATGAGTTTTTATAGAGATATATTGGTCATGGGTTAAATGCATTCATGTTAGGCTGACATAATGAAGAAGAGGAATAGAGATAAAATGGTCACCTAGGCTCAAAATGTGATTATATTGGAGTGATATAAATGGCATATCCTAGGGTCTAGTGCTATAGTCCAAGTTGAGCACTATTGTCCTACGAGTATGGGATCTATGGGGATGAAATTAACATAGGTATTGGGGTCTAGCTGAGCTAGAATCAGGTCTCAAAAGTCTATAGATGATTAAGAATTAGCAAAAAGGTGCCTAGAATGGTTAAAAGTTAATTTAAGAGGGACCTATGGGTTGGGTGTCACAAGCCACACTCAAGATACCAATTTTGACATTTTATGTGACTATAATAACTAAGTTACCAATTATAGTAGAAAGTGGAAATTAAATGGAAGTAAATAATTTATAAATATGTAACTTCACTTACCTTGTTATTGTTGAAGAAGATCTATATGTGAAGAAGATGAGGAAAGGCATCGATTGTGAAAAACAATAGACAAACTTAAAAAATAAGATTAAATTTGATTTTTTTACATAAATAAGGTGTTAGCACTAAAAAGTTTTCTACTTTGTCAGGATTCCAAAACTTCTTTCAATTTTTGAAAAGGACTTATGAAAATAAAGTTTTGACCAAAATATAACATTTATCAATAAATAATTGAAGGTTTAATTTTTTTAAAATTTTACTACAAAAGGGAGAAGACTATTCATTTGGTCATTTACTATTATTGAATATCTGAGCTCTATGTATCCTAGTTTAGCATAAAGAGAGAGATTATGCATTGAACTCGAGGAGGTGGACATGTTAGAGGATGGATTATAGTAACAAATAGCATAGTCTAGGTATAGTGTGTATTTATTATGGAATTTTGTCATTTTTAAATATAAAATATACTAGATTAGGAAAATTAGGTGCCAAGTAAAATTTATGCAAAAGAATTTACCAAAAAGTGTAGTAATAAAATATAAAATAGGTTAGGAAAAAATGTCAAAAATTAGGTCAAGGGTATTTTACGACAACCCAATGAAAAATCATTGCAAATTAATAGGTATCAACTAGGCCAATATAGTTGAAAAGGTAAGATTTTTGTGACTAGATGATAATGTTCATGTTGGTTGATATAGTTTGATTGAGGGTGGTTACTAAAATATGGTTGTGATGATAGCATAGAATGATGTTTGATGGATGATTAGTAATAACTAGATTACATAATGTAAAATAGATATAGTTAATATAGTTATAAACCTAGATGATAATACCTTTTGATGGATGGTGGATGTGAATATAGAGGTGGGTATTACCTTCAAGGATGTACATGGATTGTTAGGGTTACATATTACCAACACACCAATGGTGTGAAATACACCAAAATTAGATGATGATAGGTGAACCTTAACATTGTGGGTGACAGATTTAGAGAGATATGTCTAGCCTAGGTTGGTTGTCCATTTTTTTTATGTGTATGTTTCAACCATTATAGATATCCATAAGGTCATTATTGGACCTGTGATGATTGATTTTTCACCATTTTGATAGGAAGGTCCTATTATATATTATATATTTATGCCACTCAATGTTGGAATGGGTCACCTTGTATGAATTAGGTTCTATGATTTGGGTATAGCTAGCACATGATTTTTATATTATTTTATCTAGGGACCAATAGACTATGGGGTCCATTATTATTTTTTATGAGTTGGATTTATGAGAGGTTTAATATGTATAGGTTATCAAGATTAACTCATAATATAGATGATGGCTTCTAACCCATGTGGAAGTTGGCATAAGATCATGTGTTGTGTTTTACACCACATGTCCTGATGTTGCATAGTGTGACACAAGAGATTTTTTGGCATCCATATCAAGGCATGATAGTTATTTGGTGGTCATGGACAAGTAATTTTTATGCATAGGATTGATTTCATATTATTGGAAATTATACAAGGTGGGTAGATCCACATACAATACCTTAAATAATAAGGTATTTTGGGTTACCACATCTAGTGTTTTATATAGTTGTTCTTGCATTTTGGGCTCAGCATGCAAAAGAGTGACATATTATACGAGGTGAAAGGATACCAATGAAATTTATAGTTATATGGCCTTGTGAGGGTTTTTAGATGATGATGCTAACAGCATAAATGAGATAGAGTAATAAATGTTATATCATAGCAACAGATACCATAACCACTATCACAACCATGAAGACAAAGACAAGCTCTAATGTAGTTGATACTAGAGTCACATACATAAGGAGACCCAACTACACAACCTACATTGAGTTTGTATATTTTGAGGTGGATTCATAGTGGATCACATCATGCCCATGTGACCTAACCTATCTAGTATATAGGTTTCACACTATTGCATAGCTATGTGTCATAGGAGGTGCTTAGTGGTTGAGAAAATATAATAACTATTAATGAGTAAAATGTGATTTCTTGTGATTATTTTGATTTTAGATAGAGAGATATACATACTAAATATATGTATTTATTTGGAGATAAATATGTAAGAGATGATGTAATTTTTAGTTTTATTTTTGTAGATATTATAGTGGATGAGAGACCATGGTGGAGACTACTCATTATGATATATTAGATGGTGTGATACCTCAACATGGTACTATGTATATGGTTAATCTTATGGTGATTTAAATATATATATATGCTAATTAGTTTTTATTGGTCAATTAGAGTTGTAGAGACTATTAGATGCATCTCATGTAATAATATCACTAGGAGTTGGTGATGGGAAACTATGAGTGTGGTAGTCACTAGTTGAGGAGAGAGCTTCCTACTTGGATACAACTAGATATTTATCACAGGTGTAAGGACATGTGTCCAATATATAGGGACATGTGGATGGTATATGATCACAAACATGGTCGCCACAATGGAATATTTAGGTAGGGTAGTCTTAAGATTCTATGGGTAGTGTATCACATCCTCATGATGGACTTCAACCTTAGAGATATATTTTTTAGTATGATTGTATCATGTTGTATTATATCAAAATTTTGAGCCACATACATACATACATATGTTATGGGTGACTCATAGATGTTACTATGTATTTATTTTATTTATAGCATATGTGTTGATTGTTATATATGTTATGGGATAATATATTATGCATATGTTATTATTTTTTAGCAAGTGTGAACAAACACATGGTTAAAAATAATGATGATCATAGAAATAAAAAGTAAATAAAATGAAAATGTGAAACCAAATTTACTAATAGATAACACTTTTACAAGATGTCAAAAGTGAACAAAATTTGAATGATGAAAAATTAAATAACAATTAGAGAAATATAAATGTAATATAAGAGCACAAACAAAGATATGCAAATGAAAAAAATATCAATGTAATATAAGAGCACAAATAAATATATATAAATGAAATAAAGATCAATGTATGATAAGAACATAGAAAAAATATGTCAAATGAAATAAAAGTAAGAAATATGAAAATTAGAAATGACAAACCAAACTTAAGGATTGTGTTAGTATGTAATGTAGAAGAGTATTGTTGTTTATAGAAAAGCATGGTACATAGTTTTTATGGAAGGTTAATGGTTTTTTAAGGAATGTTTGTTCCTATACAAGGTTTTATATTGTAAATAACAAAAGTCATACCAATGAGGTGCAAAAATGGAGGGTGTTTATAATGGATAAGGGTATTTTAGGAGTAAGGCTTGGTCCTATCCAAGGTCTTACACTGTAACTCATGAAAGGAAAACCAATGAGGTGTGATCAATAATTAAACTATACTTATCAAGGGGGAGTATTAGGTATTATATGATGAATATAAGGAATGGAAAGCACTAAATAGGGCATTGTATAAATCCTTAGTAGAAATGAAACACACCAATAAAATGTGCTAGTGGTAGGAACTATTAAACAACAAAGACCTTAGATACTCTAAGTAGTTGATGAAAATATTCGGATAACAAATGAAGTACATAGATCATCCCATGAAGTTTGTATATGTATAAATTTACAAATGGACCTATGTTCCCACAATGTGTTCCCTATTCCTGAGGACCCCTTATACAACCTTCAATTTACTATGAAGATTGGCTACTTGTGTTAGAAAGTAGGTGGTATTAAATAATATAGTGAGACTTCATTTCTTAATCTACTATAATACAACACCTCAATGTATCTTAGCTATATTATGAGGCCAACTATGGAGTTTGAGATTCAAATAGAATATATGTGCCAAATAATAATCACATCTTTTGGTTGGATTTTGACTTTTGAATTTATGATTGCCTATAAATCATTTCTTTTTATTTATTTTATCATTTGGGTTTTAAATTTTTATCGATTTTCTTATTCCTCCTCCATATGGATTTTTAAAACTAACCATGAGAGATGTAATTAAAAAACACAATACATATTACACTTTGATTATAAGAGCGAAGTACTTAAAGACATTGTCATCCAAAAAATTCTTAAACTTTCCCAAAAGTAAGTTGAAATCTCAAGACTAACCTTATGTGTGTTTTAAATCAAAGAATTATGTGGGATAAAAGAGAATCTAAGAGATCCATTTATGTAATAGATATTACAATGATGAATAAACTTGTAGCTAAAAATAATGGAAATAAGAAAATGTTAGGTATGGTATAATATCCATGTCACATAAATAACTATATTATTTAAACAATGAGAGAGCACAAGCATGAATGTAGGGAAAAATCATCCCAAACTAGGGGGGAAATAGATGGTGGTAAAATATAAATGAATCAAATACAAAGTTAATATTATGAATTAGAGTGAATTTTTGTAAGGCAAAGGATCAGAAATGTATAAAGTATATTACAAATATTAAAGGAGAAACTCATTCGATCAAAAGATAAACACTAAATTACAAATGCTATAGTGAGGTGTAAATATGAAATCTAACTAAGATGAAAATATGAATAATAATGTGATGTAACACAATAAGGTGCTCACAAATGATGATATATTTCACAACATACATCTCAATGACATAGAATAAATCAAAATTTAACTGAAATTTGAATTTAATCATAGTTTCATATATCTTCACTAAATTTTGTGTGAGTACTTCCTAACACATGATATCTATGGAAAATGTAGGTATGATAAAATGAGGAGGAACATGTGGAATGCCCTATGAAGGGTAATCATCGTAAGGAATTGACACTTCAATGTGACTAACATATTTATATCCCTTTCAGGATGTAGGTGGTAGGGAATTTTAAGCCTTAGTCCATGAATGACCTTGAGAATGTTGATGAGAAGATGATGTAGGCAATGGGAAATCATGAAAGTGATACTTTAGTACTCCACCTATATATGTGATGCATATAAAAATGATTCCAAAGACAATAAACATCCCCTCATTTAGGGATATACTCTGGAAGTATCTTAGGTAAAGGTAAGTTATTACTATTAAAACACTGTATGGTTTTTAGGTGAAGTGTATCAATGTGTTGTCAAAACTATCAACAATGAGTATAAGTGTGGATGTTCATGCCATGAAAACAATAAAAGCATCTAGGAATAGATGAATATGCAGGTCAAATATCTATGATAGAAGGGGAACTTAATGCCTTTTTATATGCTAATAATCCATAATGTGCATAATAATCTTTATCTCAATGACCAAAAACCTTACGAAATTCATAATATGGCTCATATACCTTTTCATGTAGGTAGGGGATCAAGTTTAGGAAGAGGTAATGTGCCATCACCATTAGTAATAAAACTTGTATTAGGGTTAAGGTTAGGCTTGATAGCTATGAGGGAAGATCTTAATGCAGGTTGGAATTATGTGGCTGACATCTTAGGAGGGAACATGCTTGAAGGATAAAAAAATATAGTAAAATAATATGTTCCCATCATAACATGATCAATAAGAATACTCATAAGAGGATAAGAAGTGAAAAAATTAAGAAATATATGGTATATTATCCCTCCTAGACTTGTGGACATCAAGTGAAAAAAATAGGTGAAATAGAAGGAGAAACTATGTCCATAGAACTAGTACTTTTTAAATGTAAAGAATGATGTAAAGAATAACAATAAATAAGTATGTATGCATCTTTAGCTTGAGAAAAACCAACTAAAAAAGGATAATCTAAGGAATATACATCATCATAATCAAGATTATTGTTATATCCCAAATTTTTACCCTTGGAAGATTATTCAAGCCTTCTAAAATTGGGATAACATGGAGACAATCATAGGTTATGGGTGACCTTTAGATGGATTGAATCTTTAAGTTAAAGGGATAGCTCCCCTTGATGTATCATTTAGGATCACTCACTAATCTATTATCTTGTTATGAAAAGAGAGAGAAAATAATTATAATATAGGCAATGCACCAAAATTAATTGACCACTACCAACTATCTGTATGTGCATATCAACCATGAGACTAACTTGAACAAGCACTACTCCTAATTTACCTCTCTACATCAACACTTCATTATGGAGGTTGTGAAATATGATTGAGATAGGAGAAATAAATAAGAATTAATATAATAAAACTAAAAAATATACAACTCACTCAACCTTTCAAACTTCAAAATACATGAAAAGAAGCTTTCAAACTAAATATGAATACTATAAAAGGACAACATGTCAAGGAAGCTAAGCTAATCACTTGAAAAGATCAACTAGTCATGCACATAGATTGAAACTAGTAAATTTAGGAGGTAAATCCAATATTTTATCATTGATCAAAGGATTTAAAATGGGAAAGGATTCACCATGCCTAGGTGGAGGATACAAACATAGCCTATCAAGGCTAAATATATAGAAAAGTGGGAGAGAAGAAGAGAGAAGGGCATAGGAGAAATAGGTGACAAGCTTTAATCAAGAGTTATAATCAAGATATGGGTTATGAAATAGTTTAATTATATCTCCAAGGACATGTGTTTACTTCTTTGATGATGCTTTCTTCTTCCAAATGGCATGGAGTTTCTTCTAGTTGCTTGACACCTTTGCTTCCTCTTCAAAACTACCCTTATCTTGGATTAGAAATGGATAAATGGCACACTTGATCACTAAATCCTCTCAAAATATATATTTATATTCACTTTGACACCTTGAATTATTTTATAATCTATCCACACTAACATCTTAATGATGATTACACCTCTTAGGTGTCTTGAAGCCTAATTTGTCCTACCACACCAATCTTTACCCAAATATCTCAAAACTTGATTTCATATTTATGACTGTAACTTATCTTCATGAATGATATATATTAGTAATTTTAGATGTAAATAAATACCTTATAATGCATTAAACACTCACCAAGACCTCATTTTACACCTTAAGCTCTCATTTGCACTCAATTCCTTGTAGCCCTAAAAACGCACAAAGATCCTTGTGTAGCATAATTTATGAATGATATATGAAATATAAGTGTAGTTTTGAGTACCTAATATGGCCTTAAATCTCTATGTCAAATTTCATGACCCAAATCTAAGTGGAATTGTACATTTTATGTTTTTCTCTCGTTCTAATTAGGCCTCTAGGCCTAAAAATTAACTTTTTGCTCAAATGACATGTCACACATGTGAAACTAAGGAAAAGTGTTTTATTCACTTTACCCATACCTTTAACATACTTCATGCCAAATTTCATCTTCTAAAACCCTATACAAATGGGTGAACCATGAAATGGCCAAAACCCTAGTCTAGGCACTTGTTCATGCATGAGAGGTAGGTGGAGTGTTTTTCCAAGAACTTTTCAAGTTCTAGTGTTTGAAAATGATCTTTTGAGGCTTGAAATATCTTAATACAAATCAATCCACTGAAGAGAAGTCTCTTGAAGTACCTAATAGGTCTGCATAAAGGCTTCTTGACTAGCTCATATATCTTTTTATGAGGCTTGAAGAGGTTAGTAAAAGGTTATATAACCTTTATTTAGTATTTATAGAATTTTTTACTTGGTTTAGAGAGCAATTTATACCCTTTTTATTAATAAATGAGCATACAAACATGTATTTTAGGCCAATTCCATACCACTTGTACCTTGCACATGCCAAAAACTGATTCATAAGATCATAATGATACCTAAAAAGGTCACCCAAGTCATTAAAATGTTAATACAATACATTTGAAGGCATTTGAAGGTCTATTTCTCCCATTAGGTCACTAGAGAGTTTGTTGGTAGCCTATGAATGCCTTATCATCTTAATGATTATTCATAAAGTATAGGCCCTAGATGGAAGACTTAATACCAAATTTTATAGTGAATAAAACCTTAATCTCCCCATAATATCTATTTTCACCATGGATATTATCCTGGGAGATTTGAGCAAGTTTGAGAGTCTCTTAGGTGGCCGAGTATGCATTTGTGAGGTCAAAAGAGATATGAGTTTGAAAAAGAAGCAACAATGTTTGGTTTTATTTTCAACACACCTTAGGGGGGTATTTATAGTCAATATTGATCTATCCCAATTATCTTCTTATCATATTTATTCTCTAGACCTATCATAACCACCATCAATTCAAGTTAGGGTTCTCTAGCAAAATAATACCAAAGATCCTAGTGATTGTATTTGAGATATTTCCTCTATGTTAATGGGTTTTAAAATTAATATAATGATTCACTAGGGTTTTTAATACATTATTATTAAAATTCCACCCTCATTCAAACAATATTTAATCACAAGATCACATAGGCCTATGCATGTATGTTAAAGCTTGACTATTCTACTTGTAGGTATAGGGTTGAATGGCTACAAGCTTAAGTTAAGATTGATTTTTATTACCTTAAAATTATATTCAACATATTATTTATTATTTATTGATTCAATACACTCTTACCATTCACTTTAACTCTAACTTAAATACACAAATTGCATTCAAGTCTCTCTCATATTATCACATAGGCCTATAAGTGTCAGTGGACTGTGTGACTATAGGTGATTGAAATGAATATGTTTTTAACATTGTATTTTATCCTCTTTCATGTTTTTTTTGGTATTAGTGCATCTTTACAAGCCTCCTTGAATTTTTTTCTAACACCAAGCTTGTATTATCTCTAATCATGTATATATCCTTCCTTTAGGCCTCTATGTGCATGCTGACTGAGTTTTAAAGTTCTCTAAGAACCAAGACATTGAATTGATATATCTTGATAATATTTAAAATTTTAAAGAATTAACTTCAAATTTATATTCATATCAACCTTAATTCTCACACAAAAAATTCTATCTACTCATAAGAACCAAAACTTCTTTACAATCCTACACACAGGCCTATGTGTGTGAATTTAGGCCTAACAAGCCAAGATAAACTTTTCAAACATTTAAAAATATTTAATTTCACCATTAAAATATTATGATGGTTATTATAAATCTTTAAATGATATGTATGTGTTGTCTCCACATTTTTAGACTCTATGACTTCACATGTCATTCACTCTTTCATGACTATAGGTGATGGTTAAGGTTCATTGGGTGTCTTAAGCATTGGTATTTGAAGAAAAATCATTAATTAGTCCTAAACCTATCCAAATTTAGTAATAATAAATTCCTTTATTATTTATTTCATTCAAAATCCAACTTTTTATACACATTTCAATTTATATCTCATGAAATTCAGACCTACAAGTCTACAAACCTGTAGGTCTACATTTTTCATGTTAAAGGCCTTGAATGGTGGTTTATTTGATCCCTTACAAACTAAGATAATTTATATAATGTTTAATTTAATTATTTATGAGGTTATGACCCTCATAAAACCCTAAAAAGGCAAGAGAAAACCTTTTCAACTATTGTTAAATAGGCAACCTACACACAATCCTTGAAGTGAGTTATGATATGACTTTTTGGAAGACTGGTACAGGGTGATTAGATGATTGGAGAGACTTGAATGAAGTTATAATATGGTTTAAACATATTAAAATCATTTTGATATATTTGAACCTATAAAAAAACCTTGATAACTCAAGTGCAAACCTGCAACCTATTCTTATGAAGCTCTCTTATTCAAACTCCATTGCCACAATGCCAAAATTGGTGGATGAAGGCATGATATGTTTTTAAAATACATATTAGGATCCTTTAAAATTTATATCATGTTTCCAAATTGATTAAAACTACCATTTCAAGAATAAAAATGAGCTTATGTGGTTTAAAGGTAGCATTTTAGCACCCTGGAGTCTTAACAATTGTTCATAAAGGAGGGGTCACAAATCTAACCATTATGGCCATGGATTTAAATATCATTAGTATCCCCTATAAAAAAAAATATTAGACTATGACTCTCTCTCTTTTGTTCTTACTGAGCATGTGAAAACTACCTTTGTGAGCTTGTGATGAAAGTGATGGAGGTTCTAATGCAAGTTTGGGTTTATCAAGACGTATAAATTCATTCCAAGCATGGTTTTGAATTGTAGAAGCTAAATAGACAATTTTAAGATTTTTTTCTTTTAAATGGATCTCTCAAGTCTGTCCTAGTAATTAAAACTGACTTCTTTGGAATTATTTTCTTTTTTCTAGACATTGCACCTAAAAAACTAACAAAGTATGACATCTATGACATATATGGTAGTTAAAAAAATCTTTAAAAATATTTAACAAAGGTGGTTTTATGGTAATTTCACCTTGGTTGGGTTTGACACACGTTTTAATTAGTTATGGCACTTTTCCTTGCATAAAAGTTACCTCAAAGTTTGAAAATAAACCTTTATTTATCCAAACATGTGTGACATGTTTATGCAAGGTGATTAAGGGGGAAATATTAATTTGAAATATAATTAATAAACTATCACACCTTTTTACCAAGCTTCATTACACCATGGAATGACTAGACTAATCTAAGACAAAGATAAAATATTACCTTAATATTGTCAAATTAACCTTAATATATGCTAACAAGACTTTAGAAAGACATTTTAGGACCTCAAAAAGCATATAATGGGTTATGAACAAGGTTTTTAAGAGATGAAAAGTCAAGTTTCAACCTATAAGGGTTGAAATTTTGACTTGGGGGTAAAAAATGGTCAATAAATTGGTGATTCATAGGAGTAACATGCCTACAATGCTTACTAAACTAGTAGCCTTGTCTTTCCATTCGGAAATGGAGTCACTTGCACTCAAATTATGACCTGATCAGACTTTGACCAATATAAAATAAATTGTCTTGACCTCCAAACACACATAAAATAAGAGTAACACACAAATCAAAATAAATAAGATAACACAAATGTGCTTGTTAAGCACTCAGGGAAAATAAGACACAACATAAGAAACTAATATATACAACTGACCTAAACACATCTTCCTCCTCCTAGATCAAAGGGGAAGTTTATGATATCTTTTGATCCATGAGGTGAAGAATAACAAGAGGAAATATTCCTCTTACACCTTGATTTTGTTTACTTATCCTCATATTGATTGTCAATCCTCTTGTCATGCTCTCAAGTGAAGTAACAACAACAAACCAGTTACTTATGGAGACAACCTCATCTTGTGATTCAAGATCCTTCTCATGATACTTCTTGATGTTTTAACCTACCTCAAATATGACCATCTATTGGCTTATAGGAGAAACATCACCCTTAGCTTTTAGGGACTCCATGAAATGATGTATTTGATCTTGAATTCTCTTTTGGGGATTCCCACATTATTTCTCAAGCAAGAGATCAGCCTCAAAAACCTCCTCAATCAGTCTAATAGGAGGTATAGACACTTTAAATTCCTCAATTTCATTACAAATATTTAGGTATTGCTACCATAAATATTCATCCTTCTCTTGACATCCCTCTTGAAGAGGTACAACCTAAACCACATCCTCAACAAGCTATGATGCCATTGGATCTTCCTTTGATTCAACACTATTAAGATCATCTTCAAATTAAGTAGTCTTTTAGAGTGGAAAGTTTGGAAGTTTACTTTCTCTTGCTTGATGCATCTTTGATCATGCTCATGGAACTCATAACAATTTTTTTGCCACCTCTAATGAATCCTTAGAAGCTTTTTCTACTGCTATAACAACTTGATCAACTTTTACTCTTTCCTCAAACTCACATTCTTGATTATTTATGAAAATATATTTACTATTTTATTTCCAAAGTGGAGTACCAATGAATATTTATTCCTCATACACACTTGAATTGTCTCCATCATTTACAACTATAGTTTGGTCTTCTTCAATTGCCTCCCACAGGATAGGTTCTTTCTCAAGAAGGGAGATGGTGGGAGGGCAAGGGATATGTTGTTGATTTGTATTGGGAATTAAGGGATCCTCTTTGCAACTTGAGGTCTTGGGTATGGTGGACTCTTCTAGGAAATCTTGGAGAGAGAGAAAATTTAATTGTGCTACGAGTGCCTCATCCTTCTTGATAACCACTTCATTCTTCCCATAGCCTTTTTGAGGTTAATTTATAGCTAAAACTTGATTTCCAACCTTCTTAACTAGGAATTCCATCTTGTTTTTGATGTCTTCTTGAATATACCTCCAAGATGGAAAAGATTTAGGCTATTAAAGAGGGAGAAATAGAGCTTGAAAAGGCAAAAGATCCTTTTTGGCTTCAATTTATAAATCTAGACTTGATTCAATCTATATGATTTTAAATTACAAAGCTTCAATTTTATTATAAATACTCTCTTGGGGTATCTCTTCTTAAGGATGATCAATGACTTCATGATGATATGGAACATAACACGGCTGATAAAGAATTCAAGAGGTATCTTGGAACACTTGATCAAACTCACTTTGTTGTCTTTCCCAAATATCCATCTTCTCCAATACAAATGTACACAACTCATTCCTCTCTAATGGATCATTAGATGCATCTTGAAATAGTCCAATCACTTCCTCATATTGAGAATTTGAACAAACCCTTTTTGCATATGATGGTATTTTATTCTCCATCTCATTCATTCCATATTGAATACAAGGTTGTTAATATGCATTATCATATCCATATGGGGAAGGTGTAGGCTAATCATAGGATTGATATGGTTCAAAAGGAGGATAAGTTTGATACTCTTAATAGTAAGAAGGGTAACAAGCTTGATAAGGCTATTGAGGTATAGTTGGGGTCATAGTGAGGATGATAATGAGTAGTATAGGACTAATAAGGATCATCATAAGACTAATATAAAGTACCATAGGCTTGATATGCCTTATCAACTTACATGAAATTAAAATTTACTTAAAACTCAACCATAACAACCTCTTCAATATGGTGAACTAAAAACACAAATTACTTTAAATAAGTGCCTATGATGCTAGAACTAGATGATTGATCTTGGATTCACCATTGATTTTTTGAATGCCTCCAAAATCTGATATGTAGAAGGAAAACACAAAAAATCCTTCAGCCATTTTGGACCTTTGTCTCATTGAGCATGCTAGAATAAATTGTTGACCATTTTTTTACCCCAGGTCAAAAGGTTAACCCATAGAGGTTGAAAATTGACTTGTCATGTCTTAACAACACTGGTCATAACCCATTATATGCTTTGTGATGTCCTAAAAAGTCTTTCTAAGGTCTTGTTAGAATATATTAAGGTTAATTTGACAAGATTAAGGTAATGTTTTATCTTTGTCTTAGATTAGTCTAGTCATTCCATGATGTAATGAATATTGGTAAAAAGGTGTCATAGGTTATTAAGTGTCTTTCAAAGTCATAGTTCCCCCTTAATCACCTTGCATAAACATGATACACATGTTTGGATAAATTAAGGTTTATTTACAAAATTTAATGTAATTTTTATGCAAGGAAAAGTGCCATAACTAATTCTAGAGTATGACAAAGCCAACCAAGGTGAAATTACCATATAACCATCTTTATACAAGATTGTGAAGGATTTTTCTAATTGTATTTTATGTTAGAAATGTTAGACTTTGTTAGTTTTTCAAGTGAAATGTCTAGAAAATAAAAAATAACTCTAAAGAAGTCATTTTTAGTCATTAGTATAGACTTGAGAGATACATTTTCATGATAAAATGTCTTAAAAGTGTCTCTTTAGATTAAAAAATTAAAATCCATGCTTGGAATGAATTTTTAGGTCTTGATAAACCCAAACTTACATCAGAACCTCCATCACTCTCTTCACAAGCTCACAAAGGTAGTTTTCACATGCTCAGTATGGTCAGAGGAGAGAGAGTCATGATCTAAGTTTTTGTTAAAGGATGGGGTCATATGATATTAAAATCCATTATCATACTATTCAAATTGGTGGCCCCTAATTTATGAACAATCACTAAGAATCTAGGGTACTCAAAAACTACCTTCAAACTCTATAGTCTCATTTTTATTCTTGAAATGGTAGTTTGAATCAAACTGGAAGCATGAGTGAAATTATAAAGGAACCTCATAGGTTTACCAAAACATATCACACCTTCATCCACCAAGTTTTTCATGTTTGACATTTGAGTTTGAGCAAGAGAGCTTCATAAGGACAAGTTGAAGGTTTACACTTGAGTTTTCAAGGTTTTCTATAGGTCTAATACATCCAAATGATTTTTAGATGTTTCAAAAGTATTATAAATTAATCCAAGGATATCCAATCATCTGATCACCCTATACTAGTCTTCCAAAAAGTTATATTATAACTCACTTCAATGATTGTGTGTAGGCTACCTATTTAATAATGGTTGAAAAGGCCTTGTCTTGCCTTGTCAAGGTTGTATGAGGGTCATAATATCATAAATAATGAAATGAAACATTATATAAATAATATTAGGGTGGAAGAGATCAAATCAACCACCATTTAAGGCCTTTAACATGAAAAATGTAGACCTATAGGTTTGTAAACCTATAGGTTTATATTTCATGAGATATGAATTGAAATGTGTATCAAAATTTGGATTTTGAATGGAATAAATAATGAAATAATTTATTATTCATACATTTGGATAGGTTAAATACCAATTAATAAGTGTGGTTGACATACCAATTCTCAAAACACCCAATGAACCTTAACTATCACCTACAATCATGAAAGAGTGAATGACATGTGAAGTCATGGAGTCTAAAAACGTGTAGATAAATCCCACATATCATTTAAAGATGTATCATAACCCTCATAATATTTTCATGACTAAATTAATAACTTTTAAAAGTTTGATAGGTATGTCTTGGCTTGTTAGGCCTAAAATCACACACATAAGCGTATGTGTAGGCCTGTAAAGAAGTTTACGTTCTTGTGAGTGGATGCAATGTTTCATATGAAAAATAAGGTTGAGATTAATATAAGTGGGAATTTAATTATTTAAAAGTTTCAAAAATATTAAGAGAGATAAATTTAGTGTCTTGGTTCTTGGAGAGGCTTAAAAATTAGTCAACATGCACATATATGTATATATGAAGGATATATACATTGTTAGAGAAAATATAAGGTTGGTGTAAAAAATTAAAGTTAAGGAGGATTGTAAAGAGGAAATAAGACTAGAAAAAACATGAAATAGGATAAGAGATAATGGTCAAAACATATTCATCTCAATAAATTATAGTCACATAGTCCATTGACACCTACAGGCCTATGTGAGAACATGAGAGAGACTTGAATGTAATGTGTGCTTTGAAGTTGGAGCTAAATTGAATGGGATAAGTGTATGAAATAAATAAAGAATGAATAATGTGTTGAAGACAATAAAAATTTAATACAATTCCATTTTATCTTAAGTTTGCAACCACTCAACTTTATACCTACAAGTAGAATAATCAAGCTTAAACATACACACATAAGACTGTGTGATCTTGTGATGAAAGTTTTTTTGAATGAGTGTGGAATTTTAAAATTAATGAGATAATAAGGTATTTATAACCATATTAAATCATTATATGAATTTTAAAACCATTTAACAGAGAGGAAGTATTTTAAATACAGTTACTAGGGTCTTTTATATTATTTTGCTAGAGAACCCTAGCTTGAGTTGATGGTGGTTATGAAAGGTATAGAGAAGAAATATTAATATAAGACCATTGGGATATATAAAAATGAACTATAAAAAACCCCTAATTTTTTTTTAAATAAAACAAAATTCTATTGATTCTTTTACAAATTCATATCTCTCTTAACCTCACAAATACATACTCAGCCACCCGAGAGACTCTCAAGCTTGCTCAGATATCCCAAGAGAAGATGCATGGTGGTAAGAGATATTAGGAGGAGATATAGGTGTATATTAAATATAAAAATGTGGTATTAATTATTCCATCCAAGGCCTATACTTTATGAATCATTTTTAAGATAATAAGGCACCCATAGGTTGATAACAAGCTCTCTAGTGACCCGATGGGAGAAATACACCTCAAAATGCCTTAAAATGGATTGGTTTGACCTTGTAATGAATTTTATGACCTTATAAAGTATCATTATTATCTTATAAAGAAGTTTTTGGCATGTTAAAGGTACAAGTGGTATGAAATTTTCTTAAAATACATGGATGTAGGCTCATTTATGAAGAAACAAGGTATAGAATGGTCTCCAATCCAAATACAAAGGTATAAAAAGATTGAAAAAAGGTTAAAAAACCTTATAATAATCATTTTATGCCTAATAATAATATATATTATCCAATCACATCATTAAGTGGTTAAGAAGGGAGAAATCCACCATTTTGCTAGCCAAGAAGCCTTTATGTAGACCTATCAGGTACTTTAAGAGAACTTTATGTAGTGGATTGATTTGTATTAAGGTTTTTAATGGATAAAAGTTAATTTTAAAAAACTATAACCTAAAAAATTCTTGGAAAAACACTCCAGCCACCTCTCATGCATGAACAAGTGTATAGACTAGGGTTTTGGCCATTTAATTATTCACCCATCTGTATAGGGTTTTAAAATCTTAAATTTGGCATGGAGTATGGTAAGAGGATAACTAAATTAAATAAAAAGTGTTTATTTATATTCAAAAATGTGGGAGGCCATCTGAGAAAAAGCTTAGTATTTAGGCTTAGAGGCCTAATTGAGGCCTAATTGGAAAGAGAAAATAATAGAAGAGTTACACTTGCACTTGGATTTGGGTCATGAAATTTGGCATGGAATTGTAAGGACATACTAGGTACTAAAAAATACCCTTATTTTTCCAATACCATTTTTACATTCTTAAAAAAAGTAACTTTGTGTATTTTCAAGGTTATAAGGAATTGAGTGCAAATGAGAGCTTAAGGTGAAAAATGAGGTCTTGGTGAGTGTTTAATTCAATTACTTTATTCTGGTCAATTCATTAATTCCCATTTCTCTATTCAATTAATGTTATTAATTCCCTCTTCTCTAAATCATTATTCTAATTAAATTCTCTACATTATATTAATTAAATTGATCTTTAGTTAATTTAATTAAATATTATTCTAATTAATTTATCCACATTGTATTAATTAAATTGATCTTTGATTAATTTCATTAAGAATTATTCTAATTATATTTCTATTAAAAATAGAATTATCATTTCCTTTAAATTAATTAATTCTTCTTTTCCCTCCAAGTGGGCATCTTCATGAAAAGAAAGAATCTTGAAATCCTAGGAATATACCATTGAGAGCACAACAAATTATGCAAATAATGAAAAATAAAATGGGATTATTCTCCACCCCTCATCTTGGAAATAAGATGAAGGGTCCACCTTAGAGATCCATGTGATTTCTTGGAGAGGATGCTCCACCCTTAATATTGGAAATACGATGAAATTGCCACATTCATTCATCTTTGTTATTTACAAAGGGGAATATCCCACCCTTCATCTTGGAATCAAGATGAAGGACTTATATTCATCCATTATTGATATTTTCAAATGTCATCCTCCACCCTTCATCTTGATTAAGATAAAGGGATTACATCATTGATCCTTGTGCTTTATCCATGTGCACACTTGAGGACCCTTTGAAAAATGTTAACAATTTGATTTTTTTATAAATAATATAATTCACACCAATTTTCTCATGCTCAAGATCTATAAAAAGGTGCTAACCATTTCTCAAATCACTTTGTGTATCAAACCTTATACACTCTTTGATCAAATTCTTATTGGTCCATAGATTTTATGGAAGTGTTTAACTAAAAATTATAATTGATACAAACTATACAAATCTACATCTGAGCCACATCCCAAAAAATAAAATCTATAATAAGGTTTGCATCATGTTTGTTTCAATGTTTAAGCATTGTAGTCTTTTGTATTTGTTGAGATCACAAGGTCCTAGGTGTGTGTTTTTGTATTTGTCATCAATTTACTTGTTTAAAAAATTTGTGAAAATATTGAATATATGTATTTTATTTAAACATATGTCATGCTTGTTGGGATAACATAACCCACATATTTATTTTAAGTCTCTTTAACAAGCTTTCTAGTTAAAATTTATTTTTCTAATTTTTGCTAAAAATGACTAGTAAAATATTAATAAATATTGATATGTTATTTTTTGAATCTAAATTTTTTTATAGGCATTATTGTTTATTATATTAAAAAATTATAAAAATTTGGTTTAAAATGGATGTATAGTTTAGGAGTTATGGCCAAATTACTAACTGCCATTTTTTATTTCAAATTTTATTTTTTTAGCTAAAAATGGCTAATAAAATGCTAATAACTTTTGATCTATTGTTTGTTTTAATATAAATTTTTGGGGAGGTACATGGATTTTTTATAGTTAAAAAATTCTCAAAATTTCATTGAAAATATATGTATATTTAGAAGTTATCATTAAAATAGTGACTCCTACTTTTGTAGATTTACACATGTCAAAAACCCACTAAGAAAAACTACTAACTTTATTTTCTTACAAATTCTAAAAGGCTAGGACAATTTATTAAAATAATAGCAATTTATTTTGAGTGATAAATATTAATTCAAATTTAATTTTAAGTGATTTAAAATAAAGTCACATTTTGTTTTGTGTTTTAAAAAATAACACTTGCTTATTTGTCTAAGTTCTCTCATTTCGTGCAAGTATTCTTTGTTGTGTATTGCTTCTTTCATGTGTTTTGGGGATATTTTGTGCATATGCTCTCCTATTTTGGGTGACTTAGAAATATAAATATTCTATTTGTTTTAAATATTAAATATTTCCTTACTATGCTATTTGATTGCCTTTAGTGGGATCTTACAAATTAAAATAGCAATACATTCCTTTTTCTTTTGGATTGTGAGTAGGATTTCATCACCTCCTCACAAGTCTCTTAGGTGGTATTTTACCTATGGTTTCATCTCTTGGAATCATATGAACCCCACTTACCTAGTGGTATATAAAAATTTATTGTATTATTCATTGGGATAATGATTGAATAGTTAATCTGACCCACTGAATAGGGTCTCAAGCCATGTGGAAGTCTAGACATCGCACTCTACTACACAAGTGATAGTTGAAGTGGTTGTGAAAGGGACTAAACCCTTTGATAACAAGCAATATGGTTTGGATCTGATTGAAATATAATTCTAAAGTGCCCATGCACTGCAAGGTATATCATGACCAACTAGTTTATCAATCAAAAAATTAGAATAAAAGCCTTTTTGCTACAAAATTATCAATGATGTAGGGATGTAAATATAATAAATCCTAAAGATTGACTTTTTCATATGAAATTTTGAGAGAAGGGGGTGTATAAAATCTACCAATAGCCTATAAGAAAATATTACTTTTAAATAATCTTAAATTTTATCCTCTCAAAAATAAGTATATAAAAAGGATCATTAATTTTCCCCTAAATTTTTGTCAATTTCTTGTTCTTAGCATTGGGTGAGATTGCTTGAGTCCTTTGGTAAAAAATTGTCACATTACACTTATGCTAAAAGGCATTACTCTGTCTATGTCATTGGTCAAATCTTGTTCCATTTTACCTTGGTTAAAATGTTTATGTTTTGTTCCCAAAAATGTCACTCATTTTTGGGACAACCTATGAACTATTTTGGTTCAACAGACCAAAATCCTCTCTCCCCTTTTCAAAAATTATTCTGAGCATTCAAGTTCTTCATTTTTCAAAGCTTTTCTAGAAATCTATAGACTCCACAAATATGTTTCTATAGACTTAACATGCTTAAAATTAGGAGGTTCAACAGGTTCAAAGTCTTCTACAAGTGAGTTCAATCAAAAGAACAAGTTTCCAACACTTAGTCATTTTCAAATTTGGTTCAACACCTTGGTTCAACCAAAAATGTTCAATCGACAAGTTTCTAAGCAAGGATTGAACCATTAAACTATTGAACCTTGAACCAAAAAGGTTTAAGGGTTTGATGGGTTTAAGGTTCAACATTGTTGACAAGAGTTGAGTGCATTTGTCAAGTTAAAATTTCAACCACTTCAAAGAGCAAAAAATGATGCATTGAACCATTAAACCGTTAAACCTTGAACCATTTTGGTTCAATGGTTCAATGAGTTCAATGTCCAGATGGTTCAATGTGTTTGGTCTAAAAGATCAAAAAAGACTTAGCCAAATAAAGAGATTGAACTGATTGAACCATCGAACCATTAAACCCAAGTTGGTTTAATCAGTAGGTTCAAGGGGCTTCCCCAAAGACAAAGAGCCAAGTGCCCTTGCAGAGGGCAGGGAACATTGTTTCGAGGGTCAAAGAGAAGCCAAAAAAGATAGAATTCCTTCAGATTTAGTTTAACGCCCAAAAGGAAAAATTCCTTCATAATTTTTGTCCGATGGAAATGACTAAGTGAAGGAGGCTGAAAGAATTCCTTCAAAAAGGTTTTTTCATGGGAAAATGACCAAGGAAAAATTCCTTCAAATATTTTGTCTGAAGGAATTCACTCAAGAAGAAGCTTGAAGAAATTGAAATGATTGAAATGGCTAAGGAAAAGAAGCGAAGCTTTCATTTGGACATTTTGTCTGAAAAAAAACCTAATAAAAAAAGCCCGAAAGCCAAAGCCCGTTGAAGAAGAAAAAACCCGACGGAAAAAGCCTGAAGGCCACCTGAAAGACCCCAAAGGGTAGGTTCCCTCTGGAAAATATCAAACCTCAAAGTGTAGCGAAAGCCACCATGTGTCTCTGGTAAAGTTGAAGTAGAAGCTGTCAAGTGTCATCTGCTGGGACATAATTTCTAATAAGTTTCAAAGTTGTGGAATGTGCCACGTGTTCTGTTATAACTTAGTGGAAGCTGATAAGTGTCAACATCCACAATTTCTTCCTTTTATTTCATAAGGATTGTGGTAGGCCTTAGGTGAGTTACTAAGGTTAAGTGAAGCGTGACAAGTGTCATCATCTGCATGAATCCAAAATAAGTCCTGAATATTTCTATAGTGTTTATAGGAGCTTAGTGGAAGCCACCATGTGTCATCTTCCATAAGACTCTCAAAAGGTATTCAAGGATTTTTAAAACATGCCATGTGTCCCATTAAAACTCAATGGAGCATGACAATTGTCTATATCTGCATTTCAAGTTTATTATAAAGATTCTTTCACTAAGCTTCTCTCAGATTTCCATGGAGGGTGCCATGTGGCAACTGTCAAAGGTTTTAATATGTGTTTCTAAAAAGTAGTAGAAAATGCCATGTGTCACTTGCTGAGATTAGTGGAAAATAGCCAAAGCAAGTGGGAAAGACATAAAGGAATTGCTAAGAAGGATGATGGACTCAAAGGCATCAAATTTATGGCAATAAAATAACTGTTGATATTTGCAAACTTGAGCGCGGGCTCATATGCATCAAAGGCCAAAATGCTAAAGGGAAGAACCACTAATGGAAGAGTATAAAGAGCTAGCAAAGTTGAGGATATATCCTTGAGAGCTCAAATCCCAGGAAAAGACCAAACCAGAAAGGGAAAAGATAGCCAGAGGGCTCAAATCATAGCAAAAAGAGGGGAAGGACAAAATATCTTCAAGGGAGTTATTTACAATAGGTGAAACAGTGGATCAAGTAGACTTATGAGCATGCCAAATCAAGGACGTGGCCTATTTTTTCTTCCATTAAGTAAAGGCAAAGGGATAATTGTGCAGACACCAATAAAAAGACTAGATAGTCCATACTAGCGAAGAGACATATTAGATGAATTATCATGCCATAGTTAAGGCAACTGCCCTATTCCAGCATGACCCTCCTTGACAAAACTAAAAATGCATTCAAGGCATTAAATGTAGCATGGGCCTTTCCCTGAAACAAAGTGCCAGACCTTTCTTGGCTAATATATAATGTAATCTCTATTTTGATACAGGGGAGATCTTTTTTATCATAGAAGCAAAACTTTGCCCAAATTGAAAGGTGAATACTAAGACTTTGAGCTTAGATTGTTGTTCATATTATTTTATCTGAATGAGAAAGCAAGTTACTTGCATAATTTGTGATGTCATAGCTTGTGCTATTTTAGGATATTATTCTTATGTCTATCTTCTAGACACATTCTTGTTTATTTAATCTAATAAGTAGAACTAGTGGAAGTGATAAGGAAGGTGTCCTGAAGTTAGTTACTTTCAAACTTTGTGCTGTTATAGTTGTCTTCAGTGTGTGTTTTTATATTTTTATTTCTATGTTGAGGATTCTGGGATGACTTTGTGCCCCCATTGTCCTTTGTATCTCACTCTTTGGGTAGCTGAAGTGGAGATTTTGTGCTACACTTCATTCTATCAGTTATTGCACCTTGTTACCAGTCACTTATCATACCTGAAAGAACTCATGCTATTCCTTACAAGAACACTTATGAAAGAAGAGAAGTGACTTCAGTGTTTTCACCAAGATTTTCTCCTTTGTTTATGAACATCATTTTTGAAAGAAGAGAGATGGATGGTGTAATCCTACATGTGAGTGTTATTTTCTGCTTATATATATAGTATATAGCTCCTGCATATTCATAGGGAACCTCCCCTTGATGAGAGGAGAGATTTTTCCCCTGTTGATGTAGTAAACCTACACATCTAGCTAACCAATCTCCCTATGCTATGGTTAAAGAGACCTATTTTTCTCATCAGTTAGCCAGTTGACAAAATATTCACCCAACTGTCTTTTTGACAACTCCACTAGGGAAGAGTGCATAGTTTGAAGTCTCAAGCTTCAAGCTAAATCAGATCTTGCTCTTTTCCATTTTTGTTTTACAATCTGGAAACTCCATGTTATATAAGAAGCCAAAAATCTCAAGGTGTTGTTGACCTTGTTTTTGAGTTGGTACAATAGAGCTATTTTGATTTGGTTCCTCCACAACCTCACCTTCGATGAACTAGGAGTCTTCCTCCTACCCCTACCAGGTCACCAATACAAGGTAAAACTTTTTTTCTACTATTAGCAGAGCTTTGCCTATCCATACTTCACCCAAAATTTTGATCCCACTTATACATAATCAAATCATGGCTCAAGACCCCTAGGGTAACTCTTTTGGTCCACTAAATTTGACCTCACCTCTACATGAGATTCCACACAGTTCAAGGAAGAATTTCCCAAAAAAATTTGGTGATGAGAAAGTTCACCCTGATGAACATATTGTTGCCTTCAACATAGCCTGTGGTGTAATAGGTGTGGAGTATGAAGACATATTAGTCAAGCTACATGTAGAGACACTACAAGGCGCTGCTACAGACTGGTTCTACCATCTACAAGCTCAATCAGTGATTGATTGGGGCACTCTTAAAGATAAATTTGAAGCCAGGTTCAAGCCTGCAGAAGATGTGCATGCCTTGTTAGCCCAGCTCACATAGATGAAGGAGCCCCATGAACCTATGAGGGACTTCATTTCCAAGTTTGACAAGCTGAGGAATAGGATTCCCATGATCACCCATTTGACACCTAAGAATCTCAAGTGTTTCTTCATCAACTCACAATTACATGAAGTGAGTTTTTAGATGAGACATGATAAACACATAGACCTTACTACTTCTCAGGACTTGGCTACTGAGGTAGAAGATGACCTTATCTTGGTAGAAAAGATAAGGAGAGACCCTAATAAAGGTAAATCCTCTTCATCCTCTGAATACCCACCTATAGTCACCACTAACCCAATGGTAAAAAAGTTATAAAATAAAGTGATAGCTCTTAGAAAGCAAATGGTACAAGGGATGTCATCCATTCTTACATACAGAGATATGCCAAGGAGGACATTTTAGAATCAGGCATACCAAGGCCATGCTACTAGGAATCAAGGATAGCTAAATTTCCTTCCTCCTCCATAGAGGAACCACACCCTTGAATCACCTCTAATCGACTCAAAATTTGGATGTCTTGAAGATGAATCAAATTTCTCATTCCAGCCTGAGTTGAATACTAAAGATGATGCTAATCTCTTCACTAAAGATGAATAAGGATTAGCTAGTGACTCTAACATTAGTTTCTTGAACTACTAGAATGAACCCAAAAGTGAAGGAAATGTAGCTAAGAGATCATATGCTATATTTACCTAGTCCAAGAATCAATCAGCTTAACTGGTTGATAAGGAGAAAGTAGAGGAGTGACCTCAACTAAAAGTTTCAATTGTTAAGTGGGGGTCCACTCTTCCTTTCTAGCCAAAGGACTTGGTGATTGCAAGAAAGGTAAGTACCTCAAATACCCCTATGCCTTCTACTTAAAATTCATAGTCCAATCCTCCCCCTTCCAAAAATCAAAAGGATGAATTCCCATCCTCTTCTCCTAGATCATTCCAGGCATTTGATATCATTGACCATATAAAGAAAACTAAAATTCAAATGTTTGAATTTGAATTTCTGCTGTCCAACCTTGAACAATTAGACAAACTAGTTCAATGTCTTAAAAACTAGGCCATCCCTATAGGATAAGTAATTCCAAAGGTGACTTATGATTCCCCCAAGAATTCACTCACCAATAACAACCTTGTCATCACTCCTCTTACTTCTCCTAGTAGGACTAAACCTTTTTATGTCTCATTGCTGATAAATGGACATTAGTTAAATAATTGCATCATTGATTTTGGAGCTTCAGATAATGTCATGCCTACAAAAGTGGCTAAATCTCTTGGCCTCACATTGACCAAGATGTTTGGTAGATGCTTCTCCATGGAGAATAAGAAAGTACCTCTACTGGGACAAATTAAGGACACCCAATTTGCATTTTCAGCATTTCCAGACAAAAGAATCAAGATGACTGTCTTGGTAGCTGACGTCCTAGAATCATATGGCATCCTTCTTAGGTAGAATTTTTGTAGGGATGTTGGTGGTGAATTAAGTATGGAATTATATAAGGTGAGGATTCTAGTCAAAGGTGTTATGAAGAGGATGCTCCCTGAGAAGGAAGTGAAATACATGGTTACCTAGACCTCGGCACCTGAAGCTCAAATTCTGTTTGAATCTTCAGGCATGGGTAGCCACTTTATATCCATGGATGAAGTTCATGAGGCATCTGATGAAGCTCTTACAGGTAACAACCTAGAAATGTATTCAGATAGAATAGAAAGAGAATTGTAGTGCAATACCAATGTGGAAGGATCTCTACCTCTAAATGAAGAAGAATCCAAAGGAAAAGCAATGTCTCACGAGATATGGCTTCTTGAATTTGATGGCAGCTACTCCTCTACCAGTTTAGGAGTTGGGGTTGTGTTGATATCTCCTCAAGGAGATATTTTTCCTTCATCATACAAGTTATAGTTCATCAACACCAATAATACCATCGAGTATGAATCTCTATTGCTTGGATTGAAAGCTGTTAGGGACAAAGGAATCAAACTCCTTCATGCTAAAGGAGATGCTAAATTGGTGGTTTGTCAGGTGAGGAACCTATATCAAACCAAGAATGAGAGATTGTGCCACTATCGTAATCTAGTCTGGGACCAAATTGAAAACTTTGATGCTTTTAGCATCTCTATAGTTCCTAGGGAATTTAATGACAGAGCTGATGCACTAGTGGTTTCAACAACTCTCTTAGTTCCTCACCCTGACTTCAAAGGAGATAGGTACACTATTAAACTAGTATTTTTACCAAGTGTACCTGATAATTCTAGTCATTGGCAAGTGTTTAACCATGATGACCAAATCATTGCCTTCTTAGAGCAAAAGGACAACTTTGAATAGCTTCATTTTGAAGGCAATAAGCCTCAACAGCTTGAACCCACTCTTGAATCAAGTTCAAGCCCAGACGAAGAATTCCTATAACTGAAAAGGAATAAAATTCCCAAAGGCCTAATTTCCCTAGAAAAGCTATTTGACAAAGATGATAGATTCATCAAATAGTAGAAAACAGATTCAACCTCCTCTTAGGAGTTTGATCAAGTAAACCTAGGTACCAAGGGAGATCCCAACATGGTGAACATTAGGAAGTGCTGCACTCCTAAGGGGAGATCCAAGTTCACTACTCTACTCTGCTAGTACATGGATGTCCTAGCCTACTCCTATGATGATCTGAAGTCACTCAGGCCTAAATAAATCTACCATGACATTTCTCTTAAGGTTGACTCGGTGCCTTACAAGCAAAAATCTAGACAGTACAATTCAAAGATATCAAGTACTATTCTATCTAAAATATATAAAATTCTAAAGGCCAAGACAATCTTCCCAATCCATCATTCCATATGGATTGCCAATATAGTACCTATAAGGAAGAAGAATGGTAAAATTCACCTCTATGTAGATTTTAGGAATTTAAATCAGTCATCCTTGAAGGACAACTATCCTTTACCAATCATGGATCAAGTGCTTTAGACAGTGGCTGGTTCAGAGATGTTATCAATGCTAGATGGCTTCTCATGATATAATCAAGTTGAAGTTGGTGAGGTAGACTAGTATAAGACTGCATTCACTACACCTTGGGGCATGTTTGCATATAAAAGGATGCCTTTTAGTTTGATAAATGCTGGTGCCACCTTCCAAAGAGCAATGAACATTGCCTTCAAAGATGAAATGGGTAAGTTCATCATAGTTTATCTTGATGAATTGACTGTCTTTTCTAAGCATCGCCCATATCACGTGTGCCATTTTCAATAAGTGCTAGAATGATGCTGCAAAAATGGTATTTTCTTAAACCCAAAGAAGTCATTTTTTAGATTGATAGAGGGGAAACTTCTTAGACACATTGTGTCCAAAGGAGACATAAATATTGACTCAGATAGATTCAATTCTATCCAAGAGCTTACCTTGCCCACAAGTAAGCCTATTGTTCATTCTTTCTTTGGAAAGGTGAATTTCTTATGGAGGTTCATCCCTGAGTTTGCTGAGAAGACTAGACATATTGTAAACATGATGAAGGAAAAGGCCACCTTTAGCTAGACTGAAGAAGGCAAGTCAACATTTGAGGATATCAAGACTGCCATTGGCCACACCCCAATTCTAGTTTGTCCAGACTATAACAAAGAGTTCACCATATACAGTTATGATTTAAAACACATACTTTCAACAATTATGGTTCAATAGAATAAAGAAGGTATGGAATCTCCCATTTCCTTCATGAGCTATCCTCTCAAAGCTCATGAGCTAAAGTACTCAAACATGGAGAAGCATGCTTATGCAGTGGTGAAGGTAGTAAAGCATTTTCGCTTCTACATCTTGAATTCACACACTATTGTCTTGGTTTCTGACACCACAATAAAATCCATACTAAATCAATAGGAGTTTAGGACAGAAAGAGGCAATTGGATTTCAAAGATCTAAGAGTTTGATCTGGTCATCAAGCCAACAAAGCTGGTATGGGGAAAAGGCTTATGCCAATTAATTACTGATAACAAGCCAAAAGAAATAGAGCATGAAGAATCAAAAGAAGAAGACGCACCAATAGTCCTTTTTGTCTCCACCATGAATGAGTGGTATTCAGGTATTGCTCGTTTCCTTACTTATGGTGAGTGTCCTACTCACCTATCTTATAAAGAAAGGAAGACTATCAAGTTGAAAGCTGCCAATTTCATCCTTTGGGACAATGGCCTATATAAGAGGAGCCTTGATGGAGTGTTCTTTTATTGCATGGATAAGGAGAAACAAAGCTAGCTTCTGAAGTCCTTCCACAATTTGGCCTATGGAGGACATTTCTCTACTCCTGTAACTACCCATAAATTTTTTTGGGCCATGTATTACTGGCCAAATCTCTTTTAAGATGCATATAAGTGGGTAAGGAAATATGAACTATGCCAGCAGTTTGTTGGAAGACCCAAGTTTGCTACCCTACATCTTAAGCCAGTAGTAATAGAAGAGCCATTTCAGTAATGTGGCATTGATTTCATTGGTGTTGTAAACCCATCTTCAAGTGTTGGACATGATTATGTCCTTACAGCCACATATTACTTCACCAAGTGGGTGGAGGCTATCCTGACCAAACATGCTACTTCAGAAGTAATGTGTAATTTCCTCAAGAAAAACATCATCTCTAGGTTTGGGGTCCAGTCAAAATTGTCACAAACAATACAACTTGTTTCACTTCCTAGGAGATTACTCAGTTCTATTTTTACTATGGGATCACTCTTTCTCACTCTTTTGATTACTTTCCATAAGGGAATGGACAAGCTGAATCAAGTAACAAAAACTCGGTGACCATCATCAGGAAGCTGGTGGATGATAACCAAAGGACATGGCATAAAGCATTGGTTGATGCTTTATGGGTAGATAGAATTATGCCCAAAAGGGCAATTGGTATGTCTCCTTTCCAACTTCTTTTTGGTATCAATATTGAGATACCAATCACTTTGGAATTGCCAACATTGAAATTGGCTAAGGCAATAGAAGATCAAATGTATGAAAGTGCCCTTGATAAGAGGATCATGTGCTTGATTGAGTTGGAAGAGTAGAGAACTACAGTGGTGGACTGAATTACTGCCCATCAAAGTCTAGTGAAGAAGCTCTTTGACCAAAAAGCAAAGAACCGTGATTGCTAGATTAGAGATCAAGTTCTCTTGTGGGACAAGAGAAGAGAACCAAAAGGGATGAATGGGAAGTTTGATTCTCTTTAGAGAGGCCCGTTTATTATCCAACAACTCAATGGTGAGAATAACTTCCTATTGAAATATCAAGATGGCACGCTCTTTTCTCTACCTCATAATGGGCAACATCTAAATCACTTCAACTCTTGAAGTATCAAATAAGTTCACTTGTACATATGTATATTTCTATAGTCTTTTGTTTCTATTTTTTGCTTTTTATTTTCATTTTTTGGAGCCTTTCTTTTTAGGTAGCATGACTCCATATCCCAATGGCATGATTCAAGGCCCTGGAGATTCTGGTTTCTACTCCCCTCATATGTTCTAAGTTTTCAACTGAAGGAATTTCCCCAACTAGAGCCAGCTATTGTCCCCAAAAATGTCACTCATTTTTGGGACAACCTATGAACTATTTTTGTTCAATAGACCAAAATCCTCTCTCCCCTTTTCAAAAATTGTTCTGAGCATTCAAGTTCTTCATTTTTCAAAGCTTTTCTAGAAATTTGCAAACTCTGTAGATATGTTTCTATGGACTCAACATGCTTAAAATTAGCAGGTTCAATAGGTTCAAAATCTTCTGTAGGTGAGTTCAATCAAAAGAACAAGTTTCCAACACTTAGTCATTTTTAGATTTGGTTTAACCAAAAATGTTCAATCAACAAGTTTCTAAGCAAGGATTGAACCATTGAACCATTGAACCATTGAACCTTGAACCAAAAAGGTTCAAGGGTTCAATGAGTTCAAGGTTCAACATCATCGGCAAGAGTTGAGCGCATTTATCAAGTTCAAAGTTTAACCACTTCAAAGATCCATGGCTTTAAAACACTTAGCAAAAAATGATGCATTGAACCATTGAACCATTTTGGTTCAAAGGTTCAACGGGTTCAATGACCAAATGGTTCAACATGTTTGGTCCAAAATATTAAAAAATACTTAGCCAAATAAAGAGATTAAACTGATTAAACCATTAAACTGTTGAACCCAAGTTGGTTCAATCAGTTAGTTTAATCAATAGGTTCAAGGGGCTACCTCAAAGCCAAAGAGCCAAGTGCCCTTGTGGAGGGTAGGGAACATTGTTTCAAGGGTCAAAGAGAAGCCAAAAAAGATAGAATTCCTTTGGATTTGGTTCAAGGCCCAAAAGGAACAATTCCTTCAGACTTTTTTTTTATGGAAATGACTAAGTGAAGGAGGCTGAAATAATTCCTTTGGAAAGGTTTTTCCATGGAAAAATGACCAAGGAAAAATTCCTTCAAACATTTTATCTGAAGGAATTCACTCAGGAAGAAAGCCCAAAGAAATTAAAATGATTGAAATGGATAAGGAAAAGAAGTGAAGCTTTCCTTCAAACATTTTGTCTGAAGGAATTTCTTCAGACTTTTTGTCTGAAAAAACCCAACAAAAAAAGCTTGAAAGCTAAAGCCTACCGAAGAAGAAAAAACCTGATAGAAAAAGCCTGAAGGCCACCTAAAAGACCCCAAAGGGCAGGTTCCCTCCAAGAAAGATCAAACCTCAAAGTGCAGTGGAAGCTGCCACGTGTCCCTGGTAAAGTTGAAGTGGAAGCTACCAAGTGTCATCTGCTAGGACACAGTTTCTAATAAGTTTCAAAACTATAGAACGTGTCACATGTTTTGTTATAACTCAGTGGAATTTGACAAGTGTCAACATCCATAGTTTCTTCCTTTTATTTCATAAGGACTATGGTGGGCCTCGAGTGATTTAAAAAGGTTAAGTAGAGCGTGATAAGTGTCATCATCCACATGAATCCAAAATAAGTCCTAAATGTTTCTATAGTGTTTCTAGGAGCTTAGTGGAAGCCACAATGTGTCATCTTTTGTAGGACTCTCAAAAGGTATTCAAGGATTCAAAGAACATGCCATGTGTTTTGTTAAAACTCAATAGAGCATGACAAGTGTCTACATCCATATTTCAAGTTTCTTATAAAGCTTCTTTCACTAAGCTTCTCTCAGATTTTCATGGAGGCTGCCATGTGGCAATTGTGGAAGGTTTTAATATGTGTTTCTAAAAAGTAGCAGAAAATGCCACGTGTCACTTACTAAGATTAGTGAAAAGTGGCCAAAGCAATTGGGAAAGACATAAAGGAATTGCTAAGAAGGATGATGGACTCAAAGGTATCAAATTTGTGGCAATAAAATAACTATTTATCTTTGTAGGCTTGAGTGTGGGCTCGAATGCATTCAAAGGCCAAAATGCCAAAGGGAAGAACCACTGATGGAAGAGCGTAAAGAGCCAACAAAGCTGAGGATATAGCCCTAAGAGCTCAAATGCCAGGAAAAGACAAAACCAAAAAGGGAAAAGATAACTTGAGGACTCAAATCATAGCAAAAAGAGGGGAAGGCCAAAATATCTTCAAGGGAGTTATTTCTAGTAGGTGAAATAGTGGATCAAGCAGAGCACACCAAATCAAGGACATGACCTATTTTTCTTCCATGAAGTAAAGGCAAAGGGATAGCTGTACAGACACCAAGAAAAGGACTAGACATTCCATACTAAGGAAGAGACATATTAGATGAATTAGCATGCCTATGTTAAGGCAACTACCCTATTCCATCATGGCCCTCCTTGACAAAACTAAAAATGCATTCAAGGCATTGAATGCAGCATGGGTCGTTCCATGGAACAAAGTGATAGACCTTTCTTGGTTGCTATATAATGTAATCTCTATTTTTATATAAGGGAGATATTTTTTTATCATAGAAGAAAAACTCTGCCCAAATTGAAAGGTGAATACTGAGACTTTGAGCTTAGATTGTTGTTCATATTATTTTATCTGAATGAGAAAGCAAGTTACTTGTAGACTTTTTTCTATCATAGCTTGTGCTATTTTAGGAGATTTTTCTTATGTCTATGTTCTGGACGCATTCTTGTTTATTTAATCTAACAAGCAGAACTAGTGGAAGTGATAAGGAAGATGTCCTGAAGTTAGTTACTTTCAGATTTTGTGATGTTATAGTTGTCTTCAATGTGTGTTTTTCTATTTTTGTTTCTATGTTGAGGATTCTGGGATGACTTTTTGCCCCCATTATCCTTTGTATCTCACTCTTTGGGTGGCTGAAGTGGAGACTTTGTGCTACACTTCATTCTACTAGTTATTGTACCCTATTACTAGTCACTTATCATACCTGAAAGAACTCCTATTGTCCCTTGCAAGAACACTTCTAAAAGAAGAGAAGTGCCTTCAATGTTTTCACCAAGATTTTCTCCTTTGTTTGTGAACATCATCTCTGAAAGAAGAGATATGGATGGTGTAATCCAACCCCTGAGTGTTATTTTCTGATTTATATATAGTATATAGCTCCTGCATATTCATAGGGAACCTCCCCTTGATGAGAGGAGAGATTTGTCCCCTATTGATGTAGTAAACCTGCACATCTAGCTGACCAATATCCCTATGCTATGGTTAAAGAGACCTATTTTGCTCATCAGTTAGCTGGTTGACAAAATATTCACCCAACATGTTTCATACCCATTTCTTGTGTGAAATTGTACCATTACTCTATCAATGTTCATGGTCCAAAATTTTCACAACTCATGCATTTCATACCTCCTTTCTTGTGTGAAAGTGTATTATTACTCTGTCCATGTCTTATTCAAATATATTCCCTTCTACATTCCACATTGTTTAAATTTGTACATTTCATACCTCTTTTGTGTGAAATTATACCTTTACTTTGTCCATGTTCCAAGTTCAAATTGATATTTTTACCACTTATGTCTAAAATTATTTCTCAAACCACACCTCAATTTTTTGAAATTGTATTATTACTTTGTCTATGTGAGTTTCAAACTATTCTAGTCTTGTTATTATGTTTTCATTCTAAGGTTATTTCCAATCAAGATTCCATTTTTATTCCATTATGTTCAAGTCAAATATATTCAAGTCTAAAATATTTATTTGGCCATTTCTAATTCATATTTCTATTTTTTGTCTAGGTCTAATCTAAGTTTAGGTCCAATCTAGTCAATTCTATTTAAAATCAACTGTTCATAGTCAAGTTATTCTAAAGTCAATCAAATAATTTTGAAGTCAACTCTATTTAAGTAAAATGTTCATTTTTCTTTTTCAAGTCATGTTTTTATATCTATTTCAAATCATTTCATTATCTTTATATTCAATCTCCCACACTTATTGGTTGGGAATGACAACGTCATGACATCCATTATTTCTCTCATCAGAACCCAATTATAATATGATATTTCCCCTTACATGCATATTTTCTTGGGAGCATCCTTAAATTAGTCCTCTATCACTTTTTTAATTCATTGAATGTCATCTATTACAAATTTTTATAGAGCTTACATATGTGATCCTAGTCATGCTAGCAAAAGGGCATCCATTTTGATACCTTTATCGTACACCCATCTAAATTCTCAATTGAAACATTGATTTCTAAATCCAATTTAATTTAATATATCCAAGGAATCCATATTTTATTAATTGGTTACAAAAAACATGATTGTGTATCCACATACTAAGCCTTTTGGTGAACATGAGCCAAAACCTAGGTGGTATTGAAAAGAAGAATATTGTGAGTATCATGGGAATCAATGTCATTCACTTAACATATGTGGTGGGTTTAGGATTTATGTCCAAATATTGATTAATCATGTAGATCTTATGATTGAAAAACCATAACCACACAACACTATCATAACTATAAAGTTAGTTGATGATACACCTTAATCTATCTAAATTCTTAAAGATTTTCAACTATTGACAAATTCAAAAATGTATAGAAAAGGGAAGAGTTGTATGCAATCAAAAATGCATCATGTTTATAAATCAATCCTAGCTCAGAGAAGATATAGTACATCTACACTTCTAATTGGGAATACATTTCTTAAGTGATAAAATGACTAATATGGGGATCTACTAGCCCTGATTAGGGGATCACTTGTCATAATACACCATGTTAGGAAGGGTTTCAAAGCCTATAGTATAACATAATCATGAAACAACCCTAAAAGAGTCCTAGGTTTTGTAGTTCACTTATGTCTAATAAACATGAAAGTAAATATAATCTAGTGCACACCAAATATTTTGGCACAAAGTGGGTGTTAGAAAAAAATAAAAACTAAAAATACATAGATGACATATACTCACATCAGTGTATATATAATTCTAATACATAGGAGAGAAGCACAACTACATTATCTATCTAATCTTACAAAAGTGAAATAAAGTCAATAATACTTACCTTTGAAGATGAACCCATTGAGCCTCAATATCTACCTTAGACAAGGTGATTCCTAAGATATTATTATGGTATGTAAGGATAACAATGACAAATCATCTTTAGGCTACACAACCTATCTATGCATAAAAAAAACTTCTCCATAAGACAAGATCCATATATCCAAAAAAGTATGGAACTATAAGCTTTATTACATAAGTAGAATAGTTAATAATAAGATGTTCATTCATACTTATTATTATTCATTTCTCTCTTCTCAAATAGTTGGAAATGAACTTGTATATATAGATAGATCTTGACCTAAATCCTTTCAAATATGTTAGTTGCACAAGGTTAACCTAGTCGACCTTGTATGTTTTTAGGAGATAAATCACTAGGTCCTAAGCTAGGTTAGTCAAAGGGAAAACAAAACTCTAAGTGAAAAATACCCAAAAACAATATAGGGTCAACTTAGTTAGCCCTATATAGTAATCAAAGGCTAAAAAAGTATATACAGTTGACCTAATTGACTTAGTATAGTCAACTAGTGAAAGGGGTTCAAGGAAAGAAAAAGAGGATAGTGATGTGATAAATTATTGGAATGGGTATAGTTAAGAATAATAATCTTAGGTTAAATGGTTTTAGGAAACAAGTGTGTATATGGCAAGTGGCAAAAGGGACAATAATCTTACAAAGTACCAATAGACTACTCACACATTTCTCGATGTACCCATTAAGGCATGCACTTAGAGAGATTGAGACTCAATGAGTTTATAAAAGATACAAAGTGTCAATAGGTGATAAAATTTTGAAAATATTATGTGTATACATATTTACCACTCAAATCTCAACACATGTCACATGAGTGCAACACAGGGTGGTGCTTTTAGAATAAAACAAGATAACACACAATGTTGATGCTAAGTAAAGTGTATTAAGAAAAAAATATGATAAATGAAATGAAATAATTTAAAAATTAATACCTTTACTTACCTTCCTATTGTAGATAAATAATTAGATTGTAATAAAAAGTGAAATTGTCTAATGTGAAGAACACTAGGTGAACATGTAGAAGTTATTACAAAAAATAGCCAAAAATTAAAATTTTTGGAAGATAGGCATATAGTATTGGAAACTTTTCTCTACATCATAATGAATCCATAACATTTTATGATTTGAAAAATTGATGAGTAAAAACAAAGATAGAGACAAAATAAGGAATGTGCTTAAAAATAATTAAAATTTTTGAATTTTGAAGTGTTTTTAAATAGGAGAAAGACAAGCCATTTGTTATTTTTAATTATGAAGGAGAGAAAAAGATATATATATATATATATATATATACATATATATATATATATATATATATATATATATATATATATATATATATATATATATATATATATATATATATATATATATATATATATATATATATATAAAATTATGATGCTGATGCTCAGACCACATCATGAGTGACCATGGACTAATCGAGCACAATGGGGATTAGAGCAAGAGGAGATGGGTGTAGAGGCAGTGGTACTAGAGATACCACTACCAGATTCACAATGAGATGGGTAAAGAGCAATGAGGACATGGAATATATGGAGGTAGGAGGAATAAGAGGGAGTGGATACTATCACAATATCAGATGACCTAGCTGGTGAACTAGTGGAGAGCTAGATGATAGAGATGCCACTCAGGCATAGGCTAAAATGGACATGAGCCATGACAGTCAGATTTCTACTAAGGAGGTGATAGGAGGTTATGTAGATGGATAAACTATGCTTGTAGGTCATTTATATGGAAAGAACATAGTGGTTATGACATAGATAGGTAATAAAGATGATTAAATTATTGTTTAAGTTTTTATTTTGAAGTAGGGTAGAGATAGATATTTTGAGATATAATAGTGATCTAATATTTATATAGTGTGATTTTGTAGGTGTAGTTGAATATGAGGAGGAGATATGGGGGTCTTTTTTGAGGGGATCACTCCATGATGTCTTGGGTGAGACTCTATATCCATATGACCCTACTACATTAGAGGAACCTAGTGTACCATTTACCCCAACTCAGGTGAGTTGGTTTAGATTAGCTAGAGATGTAGTGAGGTAGATACAAGCATAGAGAGAGAGAGGATGAAACCAATAGCAGAGATTGGTTTAGGAGATATATGAGCATGGAAATCCTTGGCATAGGAGAGTCATATGCATCTATATATAGTTATGTAGATAGCATAGGCACATACAATGACCTTGACCCAGTTGGCACATGCATAAGTGTAGGTAGCACACCTATAAGGACTAGTGGAGGGATTGATATCTCAAATGACCTCTTAAAACATTCTATTCTAAGAGGTCAAACTAAGGCATTGATAGATAGCATGTCTAGGCCATGAGATAGGTAGGATGGGGCCCAACCATAGATCTGGATCATTGTATATGGTTGTATTTATTGTATAAAAACTTATGAGATATTATATATATCGATCATTTTATCATATTGGATATTGGTTTTGTATGTTATCATTATTATGGCTATGGTTACAGATGTTTCATATATATTTCTTTATAACACATGTATTTTAGTTATTTGTTGTATATGTTATAGGTAATATATGAGTCATGGTTTATTTTCTAACATTACGCAGGACACATGCATGGTTAAAAAGAAATAGTAAAAAAAGGACATGGTAAAATATAATCAATCAAAAATGTATGACACACTATGTCAAGCTAGGAAACATGTAATAACAAGAAAATGACTAAGTATAAAGAACCAAAATATGGAAGACAAGATGGTAAAAATGAATTTGTTTTTAAACCAAAGTGAAATATTTTTGCACCAAATTAAAAAAAGTAAAATCTCACTAAATCACATTGAGAAGTATGAAAATAATGTAATAAAAATAGAAGGTATGCAAAAGAGAAAATCGGATAAAAATAAATCAATTAAGTTATTCAATCATACTATATCACATTGGGGAGTATAAGAGAAAAAAAATTGGAAAAAGTTTGGTATTAAATTTATCACACTAATTCAAGTTGGGAAGTATGAAAAATTCAAGAAATGATTGGATTATTACATGCACTCAGAAATAAGAAGATAAAAGTGGAATAAAAATGAAGTAATCATAAAACATACTAAATCAATCTTGGAATCATGTCAATGACATGTAACTTCATAATCAATAAAATATTATCTAATATTTAACACATGTAATTTTGTTTATGACTTGTATTATTGGAAAATTTTGTGAAGAGGGCCAGGTCCTATCCATGGTCTTACATTACAACTCCATAAAGGGAATACCATTGGGGTGTAATAATTAGGAAAATTAGGTAACAAAGGATGTGTGTAATTGGAAGGTGATATGATGGTAATTTTTGAGGAATTTTGGGTCCTATCCATGGTCATACAAATCAAATCACAAATAAAATCCCAAGGGAGTGATTAGTAAACAAGACAATATTTCTTAAGAAGAAATATCAAGGAAATAGGGAATGTCAAAAACATGAATTAGGAATATGATGAGAAGAACTTAAGAGGAAAGAGGCATACTAAGGACATAAAAAGACACTAAGTGACTAGTGACCATCAATGTATAAGGGAAACCTATTCTCTATAGACACAACGCTTTGTAGGCAAAAAAGTGTGCTACTAAGATCAGCTCTTGAAGGTAAATTGGTGAAAGAAAATTAAAATAGACTTACCTTCCCACAATGTGTTCCCTATTCCTCATGACCCCTTATATATCCATTAGTCTACTATGAAGATTGGGTACTTTCATGAGAAAGTAGGTAGCGATAAAATATTTTTTAGTCTCCTATTCTAATATACTATCTTACCTCACCCCAAAGGACTTTAGATCTATTGTGTGGCAAAACATGGAGATTGAGCTTAAACTAGAAGAATGATATGTGGTTTGAATCACTTCTTTTAGTTTGATTTTACTTTTAAGAATATTTTTTCCTTTTATATAATTATTTTTTGTTTAATGATTTTGATTTTGAATGTTTTTATGGATTTTTATGATTCCTCTTCCATATATATTTGGAATGACCAATCATGAGAGATGTAGTGATATAAAAAAATGAGATGTAGTCTAAGGATAAAGGAATCTAAGTAACCAAAGATAAATATTGATTAAAACACTTAGGATTAATAATGAACCAACATGTGATCTCAAGTCTCAACTATGTATATGCTTAGTTTGAAAAAAAGTGAATAAAGGGATAAAATAGATCCAAAAGTGGACTAGTGAAATGAGAATATAATGAGATGGATTGTTTTTTAACTGATCACATGGTAATAAGGATGAATAAAGGGAACTAATTTTGTATAACCAAGTCATAATGATAATTATCTTTGAAAAATAGAGATAAGAGAGAAAACAATCATGAAAGAAACAAGAAGGGAGTTTTGAGAAAAACTCAAGAGAAAAAAAGAAATCAATAACAATTATAGATGATCATATGCAAATATAAATGAAAATATAAGAAAGGTATAGTATAAGAGGTAAAATCACCAAGTAATAGAAATATTAATTTGACATAGTGTCAAATGATATAATATATAGATAAAAGATAAGAATAGATCACATGTCTAATCAGACTGTAAATGTAAAATCACCATGCATGTACACATAAATAATAACAAATATACCCAAACACATTATCCAAGACATCAGATAGGTCTCTATGAAGCTAGATATGAACTATTGCTAATGTCTTGTCAATCTTCAATAAAAAACTAGGAAAATACTTCTCTTCTAATCTCCTCGTAGGAATGCTTGATAGATATTTTTGAGGAGAGAAATTAGGCAAGGGATACTTATGAGAATTCATGGGAGTAGGTTCTATAAGAGATGCAAGAATCACTAGTGGTGAAGAATTCGTAGGTGAGAAAAGGTCCATGGGTGAAGGATTCATAGGTAGAGGCATAGAAGGTGATGATGGGACCATAGGATGAGATGGAACCACTAGAGGTAGGACTAAGGGAGAAAAAAGAGGATTCTTATTGTGGGAATAACCTATGGGAGGAGTGGTATAAGGTCCAATAATAGCTATAAGATGATCTTTAAGGTGTTATTGGAGGACGCAGTAATGATCGATGTGATGGGTGCCACATTGGTACCACAAATAATAAAACTCACCATAATTAGGCATATATTTAGGTATAACTTTCAAGGGAGGAATGTATTTATCTGATGAATGAGAATAAGGACACAAATTATCAATATATTATCACATCTTACAATAATGGGTGAAAGAATGATTATTTATTCCTTGAAAGCAAAAAATATGTTTGTGAGTGGTTTTAGTAAAAACACTCATAGAAGGAGGTGTAAAAAAATTGGAAGAAGTTGGAGAAGACTCATCAACTTATTTGGTAGGAAATAGAGTCATCTGAGGCAAATAAATCAAACTATCACTAAGAAAGGGTGATGGAGGAAAAAGAATAGAACTAGGCTTAATAGGAGTAATAGAATTAAAAGCAAGGATAGGATCAATGATAGTATAAGCAATAAAATTAATGGGTTTTGATATGAATTCCACTATGAGAGGGGTGGGATATAAAAAAGGTCTAAGGAGGGTTGTAATAATCTCAAGAGTAAAAAAACTATGGTGATCAAGGTACCTAGAAAAGTAGTAAGGCCCAGTCATAGCACGATACATGATCATAGTCCTATGTGGTTCCTCAAAAATGGGAGATATTAGGACCATATATACCCTATGATAAAATTGAAATATACTAAAATTATGAAATGTAAATGAAGGAAGATGAGAAGATACATGAAATGATGCAAACAAAAAAGAATAATAACTGGTAATCTCAACATAGTGAGCCTATACAAGACCACCTAAGAATAGATCATCTAAATAATAACCATCATTGTAATTTGAAGTATGAACGTAAATGATGAAATTCGAGATGAAATTTTCATAAAAATAAGTGTGGTGAATATACTGCTGAGTTTTAGTCAAGACTACATGAATATCATTACAAGGAGGTTTGTGAGAATGAGGTTATAAAGAGGCAGGAAGCTACAAGATAAAATAAGGTGAGAGAATAGAAGTTTTGATCTTTAGGTTAATCTCATCAGGTTAATCATCATTAGAATCTAAGAAGTTAGGGGGAATGTTATTGATGAGTTTGGGATGTTCATTGTAACCTTGGGTTGAATTGATAAGAAAGTTAAGATGTTGAGGCTCATAAAATAAAATATTAGGCAAAGGTTCAAGAGTAGGAATATTGAAGACACTATGATCTTGGAATTGTTCTAAATTATAAGGGTTAGTGTCACATTGAATCCTATAAATGGATCTATTATGATGTAATTTAACTCATTGGTAACTGGAAGAAGAAATTGCTCTCATATAGTGAGTCCATGGCCTACCAAGAAAGATGTTATAAGAAAGGGGAAAGTTAAATATCATCACCTTCACATGGATGGTGATAGGTGGGAAAGTAATGGGAAGCCACACAACCTAAAGGAGGTATTTTAATTTTATCATATCTATAATAGGTGTTACATGTGGACTTAAGATTAAATTTTGAATATCTAAGAGTATTAATGAAATTGAGAGAGGCCATATAGGTACCAGAACCCTCATCAATCAATACATGCTTAAATTAGATATCACCTATTTGGATGCTAATGAATAAGGTAGCATCATTCACATGAAATAAAATCTCATTGAAAATCTTAGAGGTTATAAGAAATATTAAGGAAATATAAGTGTTAGTTGTTTCATCAACATTGATAGACATCTCTTCACATTATTATAATATACTATCCTCAGATTTAGATAAAGCTACTTTTCATCCTACTAGGGGAGGATGAGGGACATACATCTCAAATAATAGTTGCATAATATGGTTTATATGATGTGGATAATTTCTCATAAGCTCAAGGAAGGGAATTTTTGATGGAAGATTAGTGATTTCCACTATGGGATCCCACTCATCATAACCCATAATAAGGTTGTTAGAAATAGGTCCATAGTGGTTAAGAAGGTCCTCAGAAGGAGGAAATGAATTGCATTAGAAATTATGTTTATAATAAGAACGTTTAGAAAAAGATTGTAAATGATGTTAAGAGGAGGAAGCAACTGGTTTAGGTTCATTTGGAAAAATGGTAAAAGAAGTGTTAGTAGAAGCTTGATTATTATTATTATTGGAAGATGATGAAGGAATGGTGGAAATAGAATGGGAGGTTTTATCCAAGGGAGAATAAAAAATTAGATCATCAAAATTTATAAGATCATCTTTCACCAACTCATTTAAATGAATTGGAGAAGAAGCTTGGATAGCATGATATGTTTGAGATGGAATATAGATAGGTTGTAAATTAATGAAATCCACCACCTTCCACATATTAGTCATGCTAACCACATTTTATTTGAGAGTTGGATCAACAAGACTTTCTACATTATTGGTGGAAGGGGTGTGCTCGTATTGTTTATCTTGAATAGGTTGATGATTAGGAAGAGGGTCTTTGTAGATAGCCAAATGAGCATTTACTTGATTCAAGGCTTGAGATTTATCATGTGTTTTATAATCCTTAAAATCAATTTCATAATATTGTTTATGATTTTAGATGATAGAATCATGATGAAAATTAGGAAAAATAAGAAAACCCATAGTTAAATTACTAAGTTATCTATAAGTCTCATAAAAATGACCCCAACTAGCATGAAACCTACAAAACTTGTTAGGATCATACTAAGATTTCATAGATTGGGTAGCGTCAAGTTCTCTTGGAAGAAGATTAGGAAGATGCTTAAGAAATTAAACTAAAGATATAGGTTTGTGAACATTAATGTTATTTGGTGAAGATAAGTGAGGATTGGTATATTGTTGAGAAGGAGGATCTGGTTATGAAGATTTAATTAGAAATGATATCTTTAACATTATGAAATGTGTCATATGAATCTGTGACACCATCATTAATAACATTATGGTTTTTATTCTTTAATAAGAGATGAGGACCTATATAAGGTTGGGGTGGTTTGAATTGATGCATAAGGAAATCTTGACATTTATATTGGTCAATAGACTCCTCTAAAGTATGTGGAGAGAGAGAGAGAGAGAGAGAGAGAGAGAGAGAGGAGAGAGAGAGAGAGAGAGAGAGAGAGAGAGAGAGAGAGAGAGAGAGAGAGAGAGAGAGAGAGAGAGAGAGAGAGAGAGAGAGAGTATGAACTCAATATTGTAATTTAGGAAAGAGGTCATTGGTAAAGAGATGAAAAATATTGTCATCAGACATGTTATGTTCACACTTTTTTGGCAAAGTATTCCAGCTTTTAACAAAGGCTTGATATGTTTCATTTTCAAGTTATTTTAAATTTATGAAGTGGGCTAAAGTGTTTTCGGGAAGATCACTAGTTTGGAATTCTTACACTAAAGCATTCAATAAATCATCCAAACTAGTAATGGAATGAGTTATAAGTTGATTGCACCAATTTAAAGCATCATTGTGAGGGTTTTGGATAGGAGCTTGGTAGAAACAAATGTGTTCAATTTAACCCAATCATTATAAAGATTTCCAAATGTTTTAAGATGAAGGGTAGGATTAGTTGATCCATTGTAAGAAATTGTAGGTGTGATACCTCCTATATCAATGTTAGTAATTTGAGTAGTAATAGGCTCATTTTGAATATGTTTAATGGTTTTTATAACTAAAGGAGGTTGAGGGATGAGATTGCCTTGAGAATATTGAAGAGGAGGTGGGGGAACATTGTGGTTATGTGTACCCCAAGCCATTGGTTGAGTGTGAGATTGAAGATGGAAAAGGTGACTTTGCATTCTCATCATTTAATTTATGTTATGAGATTGAAAGGTATTCATTTTATTGAATATTTTTAATAATAATTGGTGGGTTTGATTAGCAGTATTAGAAGCATTAGGGTTGGTATTAGTGGCTTCAGTACCACTATTGGTATTAATAGGAGCTTGAGAAGAATTATGAGAATGTGAAGCACTAGTGAGTGGAAAAATTTTCTTGTGTAGAAAAAGATGGAGTAGTGAAGAGATGAGAAGAAAAAGCACTAGAATCATGATTACCTTGGGTAGTAAATGAAGCACTAGTGGAAGGATTAAAGATAGTGAATCTTATGAGAGGCCCACTAGATGTAAAACTTGCCATGTTAGTGGATATACTAGGCATAGAGGTGGAATAAGTTAGAGAAGAAGAGTTCATGGTATGAGAAGGTTCCATAATCAAAGGAAGAGGATAAGAATCAAAGAAAATGGCACCCCCAAATCTAGTTGAGAATGTAGGGGTACGTGAATGAGGCTCTTTGGATCGACAATTAATCATAATATTTTAAAAGGTAGAAGGTGTTATGAATATAGAATGTAGAACAATAATAATGAAATAAATAAAGCATTAAAGTTCAAAAAGCACAATAGAATAGCGACGTAGATTTTACATGGTTCACCCAATATGAGCTATGTCCACACAAAAATTACCAGTCCTTATTATTTAGTCCAATAAATGAAGGGAAAAACATGAAATACATCCACTATAATATCCTCTTCACTCTCACACCATTATAATTGATTAAAATTCCCTCATATCAAAGGAGGGTTATAAATTAGGGAAAAAATGCACTAACTTAATTTCTACCATAAGATCTAAAACCTAATAGTAAACAATCTAGATTAACTATAAAATTATAATATTTTATAATGCATTTTTCACAAAAATTTGCTTCGAGGGCACTACCCTCAAACCCCCACTAGGGGGCTCCAAAATAGGTTACCACCTCCCCTGGACCCCCATAGAAATAATAGTTGGGGGGGAAGTTAATTTCCTCCCACGAGCCCTATTGGGAACTAGGTATTAAATAAGATCAAGTTGCACCATCTAATAGAAGAATCCTTTCATTGATGTTGAGGAAATTTAGAGATAAACAAAAGAATTTTGGGAGTATACTCCAAATTAGTTGGTCTTCTAATGAGAAAAGAAGATTACATTATGAAGTGATATTAGGAGGGGTCCCATAGTTCATTATGTGAGTGGAAATATGAACATTACTATAATGTAAGAGAGGAAGCCTACTTTATCTATGGGAGACCTTATGGGGATTGGTAAAGTTAATCATGTCTGTTGATTATAGTTCAATGTTATCATCAATCAAAAATTTCATAATGAAGGGAAAGGAAGAGAGATGAGAAATCAAGGTAATAGAAAATGACAAAAATAGTACAGGGTTGACTAGGTTGAATTAACATAGAAATAGGGTCTATAAATAGTACAAGGTAGACTAGGTTGATCTATCATAGTAAATAGAGGTTGGAGAAAGAGTGAATAGGATATATAAATAGTACAGGGTTGACTGGATTGATCCAACATAATGAATAGAAGTTGGAAATATGTATAAGGTCAACTAGGTCAACCCAGTATAAGAGATAGGGAAGATTAAGAAACCTATAGCAGGTTGTGAATTGAAATAAGATAAATTTTACAAGTAATTAAAAATTAAGAACTAAAGGGAAAAAAACAATCAATTGGACTAATGCTAGCTAATCTAATTGAGGCACACAACACAAAAACTTATAATAACTCTAGCTAATGCAAGCTTTTGCAATACAAAATATAATTGAGCAAAGAACAAGCAATCAACCTAGAAAGTAAATAACCAGCTAAATGGTCTACCTAAATTTTTATTAGATTATTAGAATATGATTTTAAATGTGATGGGAAGTTAGCTATGAGTAAATAACTAGAAAGCAATGTAAGGATGGTTTTAGGTAGTTTAGATCTATAGTGTTAATGATATAGGCTTGTTATTGGGGCCTACCCCACCACTTTACACACCACAACAATAAGGGTGATAGGTGCTTATCTAGAGTATACCATTAACCATGCTTTATAATTGACCAAAACATTCAGTCAGCTTCCCCCTTGGTGATGAAATCCAAGTAGATTGGCCTTGGGTAGTCATATGTAAAAATGTTTGTTTAGATTTTATGATTTGTTCATATGTGCATAAAATAGAAAATAGTGAAACTAGACAGTTAATTGAAAACCTCCTAATTAGACTATGTGATCTATTCTAAGCATGCAAACAACAAGAAATGAAAGTGTGAACTAATTAATATCATATAAAAGTTAATTCCAACTTTAAAACCTAGTAAAATGTCATTTTCAATGACAATGTATGCACAAAATATAGAATAGGGTCGATCCTATACTATAGAATCAAGGTCTAAAGATGAACAGGGTTGGTAGAGTTGACCTAGTTATCTAGAAAACATAGTATATAGAACTAGGTCAATAGGGTTGATTCCATTAATTATACAAGTGTAGTTTTGAGGACTATAAACTATGAAAGTAAAGATTGTAAAGAGATAGATAGAAAGATAGAAAGGAACCTTAGTGGATTAGAGATGTAGATAAGTAAGATTTATATTTAATAACCTTTATATATTCTTAAAAACTCTACTAACTAGATCGATTGGGTTGATCAAGCTTTGTATAAAATTGTTTTTAAGTGCTTGAACTGTATTGGGTTGAATAGGTTAACTTAGTATGTTGAATTTGATGTTTGAAAAAGTTCATGGTCAATTGGGTTGACCTAGTAGTCTAGACTGAATGTCTAAAAAGCTAAAAACCTATACTAGGTCATTTAGATCAATCCAATAGCCTATGCCAAAAAATGTATGCATAAAATTTAGAGTTAGGTCAATGTAGTTAACCAAGTATGGTAAATATATGATAAAAATAATGATAAAAAGACTACAATAAAGTGAACAAAATCCTACAAGGGTTAGTTCATGTTGGGTTCACTAGAATGTATGTAATCAAAAATGCATCATATCTATAAATTAATCCCATATCAAAGAATATAGAGTATACCTACACTTATAATTAGGAATAGATTTATTAAGAGAGATCATGACCAATATGGGGATCTGCTAGACCCAATTAGGGGACCACTTGTCATTATACACCATGCTAGGAAGGGTTCCAAAACCTACAGTCTAACACAATCACTCAACAAACCTAAAGGAGTCCTGGGTTTTGTAGTTCAATTATGTCTAATAAACAAGAAAGTAAATCTAATCTAGTGCACACCAAATCTTGTGGCATAAAGAGGGGGTTAAAAAAAAAAAAAACTAAACATGCATAGAAGACATGTACTCATGTTAATGCATATAAAATGGTAATACATGGGAAAGAAGCAAAAACACATTATCTATCTACTCTTATAAAAGAGAAATAAATTTATGAATACTTACCTTTGAATATGAAATTTTCAGCCCTCAATCTCTCCCTTGGCCAAGGTGTTTTTACAGAGATTATTTTGGTATGCAAAGATAACAAATATAAATTAGCTCTAGGATACACAACCTATATATGCATCTAAAATACTTCTCCATAGTATAATATCCTTATCTCCAAATAAATTATGGAACCCTAAGTTTTATTCCTCAAGTATAATGGTCAATAAGGAGGTGTTCATTCACACTTATTATTATTCACTTGTCTCTTCTCAAATGGTTAGAAATGAACTTGTATATATAGGTAGATCCTTCCCTAAATCCTTCTGAATATGTCAGCTATACAGGGTCAACCCAATTAACCATGTATGTTTTTAGGAGATAAATCACTAGGTCTTGAGCTAGGTTAGTTAAAGGGCTAAGAAAACTCTATGTGAAAAATACCCCAAAATAGTACAAGGTCAACCTAGTCGACCTTGTATATTAATTATAGGCTGAAAACTATATTGGGTCAACCCAATAAACCTAGTATAGTCAACTAGTGAAAGGGAGTCAAGGCAAGAAAAATGAGGATAATGATGTGATAAATGATTCGAATGGGTACAACTAAGAAGAATAATCTTAGGGTAAATGGTTTTAGGAGATAAGTGTATATATGGCAAGTGGAAAAAGGGACAAAAATCTTATGAAGAACTAATGGTCTACCCACCCCTTTTCCTATGCACCCCTTAAGCCATGCACTCAAAGAGATTGAGACTCGATGGGTTCCTATAAGATATAAAGTGTCAGTAAGTGATAAAATTTTGAAAATATTATGTGTATATAGGAGTTACTTGTATCTTCACCCCAAATATCACCTACTATTATTACCAAATTACAAGAAGCTAAACAAATAATTCATGACCTTATGTCCTTGATACATAATCCAACTTATGATTCTCCTATTGAACATCAAGAAAAATATTCTTTAGTTCTAGCTCATGATATATAAACATCCATTGATATTGAACAAAAAATACCTATATATTCTTCACAACTAGTTACAAAATATCTTCAACAAACATTTCCTAATCCTCATCAAGTTCCATAATAAATCCAATAATCCAATCATTTCGTATCATCACCAGTCCAAGAACCCTCATCTAGTGAGGATCCAAGTACACCCAAGTCTAAGAATTACTCACTAGGGATAGTCCAAGATCATTTTTCAAATCACAATCTTACTCATTCACTTTCAATTCAAGATCAAGAAAAATCACCCATTTCCAATTTTATCATTGAGTCACCCATATTTGATGAGTCACCCTTTGACTATCTTCCTATCTTTGATGAGCCTTGTTTTTAAGATCCTCTCTATGACTATTCACCTATCTTTGATGAACCATTATTAGATGAGTCCATATTTGAATAACACTGTATTGATCCATCATCTATTTTCTCCCATATTTTAAAGTTCCTTATTTCCAAAAATTCCTATTGTCATTCAAAACATGCACCCATGGATGTTCTATTGCACAAGAATGTTTTAGGGTAGAGCATAGATCATAAATGCCTTGCATAGGATGCAAAAGTGTTTTTTAATGGGCACAAAATTATTATCACTCACCTATGTGCATGGAGCATTATTTGTCTTATCATAATGATGGGAACATATCTAAGGTGTGAGACCCTTGTACTCCTTGGGATGAGCCTCTAGATTACCTAGATTCCTTCTATTCTAATTGTACCTAGTTTAAGACTAGTGTACAAACCTAAAAATTATAAATGTAAATCTACCACTAATATAAACCTAAGATTTTTTAGGGAAAAGGGAGGGATAATGTAAGATAGTTATTAAAAATATAAAGGTGATACATTGAGAATAAAGTGAGCACTCCTACTACCGTGAACACACTACAAATATTTAAGAATAATACATTATCATACAAAATCCACCAAACCCATTCTAAATATATAAATAATTTGTATAGAGGAATGAAAATGTAGTACAACACTAAGAGGGATGATAAATCATCTAAAGATAATGTCTATATAGACCCAAATGCACATAGGATATGACCTACAAATGAGTTTCAAGTTATACATAAAGGTGTTAGGAATAGACAGTGATGAGAGTGGAAAAATCACCCAAAAACAAGGAACAAAAAACACAAATAACACACAAAACATAAGAAGAATAGATGGAGTTAAACGTAATTCTCATTAGCTTGCAATATTCAACCAACAAAAGTACTCTTAGAGGGAAAATTTTTGTAGTGTGAGATTGCTTAAAATATGTTGATCCTTTTTATAATGAAGAACATGGATTTTATAAGATTCAACCATTTTTAAATTAAAGTTCCACATGGGGTGGAAAACATATATTTTAATTATATTGTAGTGTCATGCCCATGCTTCCTAAATTCTATCTGGTGGTTTAGATTTAAGTATTGGTGGTAGGATTCTTTTTAGGTCCACATGTGTGTTTAAGAGTGGAAGATTCCTAGAAAAGTAAAAGGGGTATCATATATTGATATTTCATTATCTGATTATCACTTATACATTTAATTTTTCTACCAAGGCCTTAGGTAATACTCAACTACTTTTCTAACTACCTCTTTATACCTTGCTGCCACTTGTCAATCACTATGTGAGCCTCTCTTGAATTGCCACATAATTGCTTTATACCTAGGATCCACATCAGTTTTTTAAGTGGTATGTGCACATCATATATCATAGTTTACATGAGATCATAAAAGTGAAAATCTATGATTTGGTATGATACTTCATCATAAAGGCATGGTGACCCTTTTGAATAGGAAGGCATATGAAGATGGAATATCCTAGGCATGCTTTTTACAGTTCAAAACTACTTCTTGTGTGCCTCTGATTGCACTTTATAAAGGCTAGAGATCTATGTTATTGAAATTTCATGCCCTTTGGCTCATGTGATGAAGGATCCTACATGGGGAAGGCATCAATACTTATTCAATTCATAGATCTATAATGAAAGCTTTAGGCACATGCATACATGAAATGTGATTGTGCACAACTTGCTTAAAAGTACCCAATGCTTCACATGTGTATAAATATCCTATAGGGTATTTTTGAGCTCTATATAAGTTTGAGATGAATTATAAATTCAACATTTTTGATGACCTCTTTAGGTTGTTTGCCTGCTAAGCAAGAATCTAGGCCTTTAAAGTAATCCATTGGGCATGGAGTCTTGAAACTTTTGGTCCTTTTATATAAAAATGAATTGGATGTGTACCCCCATATTTAGAGTGAATTTATACCTTCTTATCAGAAAATATAATTGTGCCAAAGGCACTTAGAGGAAAGAGACCTAAGATAAAAGAAACACTGTGCACAAGCACTTAGAGGAAATGAAACTATCCTAAAACAAGGTGCACAAGGCACTTAAGGAATTGAAAAATAACTAATCTACTTATTTAAAGATTATACAAAATTATTGGAGATATTTTTTGATATGGATCTCATTGACTAGGATTGGTGGTTCTTCTTTGTTCGATCTAGTAAGTTGAAAAGTGTTGGCTTACTTGTAACTAATTATGGTATATGGACTACTCCATATCTCATAAAACTTAGTATGCCTTCTATATTTTACTTTTTCTATATACTATTTCAACATTATTTCTCATTCTTGAATATTTATATCAATGGCCCTCTTATCAAAAGTCCTCTTCATTTGGTCCTGTTGGAGCTCCACAGTGTGTGCAACCTATGCTCTAGTCTCTTTGATCTCTATTATCTCTACTAATTTTAATATGAGGGGATAACTTTCAATAAAATCCAACTTATGGGTGAGTTATAATGAAGGCAACTTGAGATATGTGGGTAATCTATAATCCCTTCCAAAGACTAACATGAAGGGTGAATTGACCAACACTTTTTTGGGTATTACTCGATCATCCCAAAGGGTAGTTATAAACTTGGTATGCTGGGCTCTCTTATTGTCTTCCATGGTAATTTTTATAATAAAAATAAAATTATTATTTGTGGACTTGGCCATACCATTACCTTGAGAGTAATAATTTGATGAGGTGCTCATATAGATGTTATGCTTGATGGCCCATTCATTGATCCTAGTTCTATGGAAGGCTAACACAATATTAGAGATAATGGTGGTTAGGACACTAAATATTATTACAATTCCTTTGTATAATCTTAGAATGGATGTCTCATTATCCTCCTTGAGTGTTACTACTTCTATCCATATCGTGAAATAGTCCTTGGTTATGAGGATCCATTTATGCCTATCACTTGATGGTGGGTTAATCATGCCTATGAAATACAAGCCCCACTGTGTAAAGGGTTGATAAAATTGTATTGGGTGTAATGGTAAATATTATAGACTTTGTTTTCCTACAAAGAAGGCACATCTCTTTCAACTTCTCACATATGCACATGCATCTTTGAATAAAGTTAGCCAATAGTAACTAGCTCACATGTTTTTCACAGTAGTGGTCTTGGGTGAATAATGGCCTCCTATAGGGCCTTCATGAAATTATTGAATAATTCCACTCACTTGATCTAATTATATGCACCTCAAGAGGACTCCATTGAGTTCCTTTTAAAAAAGTGCACTAGTAATGAGCACATAGAGAATGGCCTAAAACTTGAAATGCCTATACTTGGCTTTATTCAAGCTAAATGGGTATAAGCTAATTTGAAGGAAGGTCATCATATTATGCATCTAGTATTTTTTATCTTCTTGGCTAATTGGTTCCTTTTTGTGTGACACCAAAAATATCCTATCTTCCAAATTTGTCACTTTGGCCAATTATTTACAAACTCTCGTTGATGCCTAACTATGTGTCATAAGTGCCTAGAATGTTTAAGAAATACTTCTCAATTTTGAATTACTAAGAATTCAATGCATTAGTTGAAGTTTGTGATAATCCTATTATCTATTGATGGAATATAGGTAGAACAAGTGATTTATTTCATAAATTTATATTAATTGGTGGTTAGGAGCCACCGTGGCCTATAGTTGATCTTTGATTTTGAAGATGATCTACGCTAATTTTAGTGAATTATTCTCAAGACTTAAGTCTAAAAATAAACTAATATGGATATTTACAATGAAGTTAATCTAAGGTGAATTGATAAAAAAAGGAGCAAAAGGAAGGGTAGGGTAGAGAAGAAAGATGTTGGTAATCTATGCTATTTATAGTGAATTACGCTCAGGACCTAAGTCTAAAACTAAACTAATATGAATATTTACAATAAATTTGATCTAAGGTGAATTTATAAAAAAAAAGGATGAAAGGAAGGGTAGGTTAGAGAAGAAAGATGTTGCTAATATTTATTTCAGACATTATGACAAAGTTCAAACATCATCTCAACATGCACTAAAATAATGCATAACATGAAGTAGCATAAGCTCAAATTCTATCACACATTAGTCAAGAATCTGAGGAATGTTGAAATAATGTAAATAAGAACTAAATTTAATTTAAATATTTAATCCCATAAATATATAGCATAAGCACGTCTACAAATGTAGAGCAAATAAAATGAAGAAAATAAAAAAACCTTCAACTAATATATCATTAACACAAATTAACAATTTTGGATTTAAAGGTGTAAACCTAAATTTCATATAAACCATTCAAATATAAGATTTAGCCCAAGAAATTGAGAGATAAACCATAATAACAAATGACACAAACAAATATGGATAATCTTTTTGGAATTCATTGCATGTATTAGTTGCTCAAAGTTCACACTAGTTTTTTGGCTCAAAAATTCCCTCTTCTTTACAATTTAAAATAATCCTTTAATAGAATGAAAGAAAGTATGTCATTCAGTCATATCTAGTTACAAAAGTACAATGCTAGGTTAACTATCCTTTTTTTAAATGTTCTAGAATACACTAGACTTTCCCTAATGGACTGACCTATAGGCAATGTGCTTCACAAGTTGCACATGCCTTTACAAAAAGAATATTCCATTTTCAGATATTATAATGCTTAACTATAAAAATAATATTCCTAATTCAATTAGCCTTGGGAACTTATTGCTGATGAAGTCTCCTATTGCTACTACTAGGTCTTCATGGCTCTTTGATGCTCCTAGCTTCAAAAATCTTCTCTTCTGCTTAGGATCATATTGATAACCCTTCTATTGTCCATCCTATATTTTCCTTGGTTCTTACTTCTCACTTCCTACATGACTATTGTATCTCTATGTTCAAACTCCTCATTAATGATGAGGCTTATGGAGCTAAGTGTAGCTGGCTTGATGATCATGTTTCCAAGTAAGTGTTCCATCATGTTCTATAGTTACTTGTCCTCTTCAAGGAGACTTTCTATGTTCTTGGACCATGTGTTTAATATTTTGATTAAAATTATCTGTCCTTGGATATCCTCCTTTCTGCATCCAATTCTAACTAAAGCTCCACATCCTCTTTTGAAAGGCCATTCTAAGCTACTATGGTTGAGAGTTTGATCAAATTTCTCACTAGTGGTCTACAGTTCATTGTTGGGTCAAATTGCTCTTGCATAGATGGGAATCTAGCCTTTTTTGTCTTGATTACAATGATCACAAGGTCAAATTATGTTTTTTGTACATGTTATGGTTCTTCTAAGGGTTTTTATAGTACTTTAATGGCATATATTAGCTTAAACAAAGTGATGTTTGTACTTATTTATACCTTTGCCTCACCATGTCCACAAAATATTCAAGTCTATCACTTTATACTTATGTGGCATCATATTGGCACCTTCATGTCATCCCTATGGCATTTTCATGGCAAACTATTCATTAATATTCAAAAATTGATCGTTGTCTTTTGAAAATCCTACCTTTATCTCGCACCGTCTAATGATTCCTACATGAATCAACATTGGCCATTGATATTTGAAAGATGCTCAGGCTTTAATTTATTTTGGATTTGTTGAAAAATCCTCTTTGATAATGTAAAACTCGATTATCTTACATGAATCAACACTAGCCATTAATCTTTGATAGGTGATCAAGCTTTATCTTTGGGTAGCAGCTTGATTTTTAAATTATTGATCTTGCACCATTTGATCATGTCTGGGTGAGAAAATACATGCCATTGGATCATGATCCATGGGTTTGAGAGAGATTGCTTCCTATTTTTACTAAGCCTCAAGGTCATGCCACTTGGTAGTCCTGTATGCCTTCTACACTATGCCTTCTACTAGTTCTACCAAGCTAGCTTATTCTTGCCATGTGGTGGCCTTGCATTCATTTTGATCTTGATTAAAAATTTCACTTTGCCTCACTCCATTAGATCCTAGTGTATGAATCAACTCGTAACATTGATATTCAAAAGATACTCAAGCTTTAATCATGGATTATGAGCTTGAATTTTCAACATCAATCTCATTTGTTAGATCTTTCCCATCAGAGTGAACATGAGTCATCGATCTTGGAAGATGAAAAATATTTAATTTAGGCTTAGGAATATAAAGTACTTAACATAAATTTTTTATACTATGGTTTTATTTTGTGTTAATAAACTTGAATTAAAACCTTAGGCTAAGAATATTTAATCAAAGTTTTAAGACATAATAAAGGCAACCCCATGAATAAAAGACAACATAAAGTCTTAGCCTAAAGTTTTGTTGTATTAATAAATATGATGAAACTTTAGGGTAAGCCCTTAGGCTAAGCTATAACATAGTAAAAGGGGACCATGCTCCAATTTTTAATATGGATCTCACACTATTGGATCTTGGTCATCTGATCAAATGAGAGTCATAGATCATAATCTATGGGGTTGATCAAGATTGGCTCTTATAGATAAGGGAAATCATTAAGTTAGGATCTTGGGAACATATAGAACTTAGACAAAGGTTTTGGTCTAGGGTTTTATTCATATTAACAAACATAATAGAAACTTAGGTTAAAATATTAAGCTAAGTTTTAAAACATAATAAGTGTGACCCTGCATTTCAATTAGACCATGACAATGATAAAATAAACCAAGGGATCATGGGACATAAAGGGACAAAGCATAAGATTTTTAGAATAAGGTTTGGTCATGTTGAAAAACCTGACTAAGCCTTAGGATAAAAATTAAGCTAATTCTATGGCATAAATAATTGTTCCCATATAAATTGAATTTTTTTCAAAAGGGACATAGGTTAAAACATTAGACTAAGGCTTAAAATAGATCTAATTAATATTTTACAGACCAAAGGCTCATAAAATATAAGTTTAACATTGCAGCACAAGACCCTAAGCATGTTCATTCCCAAATGAGATTCCATTAAAACTACAATATAGAAACATAATCAACAATTTTTAGCAACATTGGAAGGAGTAAAACCATGATCATCTAAAAACATGTCCATTAATCCAAATGGGAGTCATGAAAAATATACAACCAAACTAGGTCCCCATGAATAATTGATCTCTAAGATATAAAGGACTTAGCATAAATACTTTTGATTGAGGTCTTAGTGGTATTAATAAATACAACTACAACCTAGGATAATGTTTTAAATTAAGTCTATAATAGAATGCTTCCCACGTAAAATTCAATCCTATTTTAAAAGACCTAGGATAAACATTTTTAGACTAAGGTTTTTTCATGATTAAGACATAGATCCAATTGACTAATTAAAGACCAAGGGTTATTCAAATTAAAGAGTTAAATTAACATTAAATCATAAAACTCAAGGTACTAAGATCATACCACTTGGTATCTTGATGGGATTTCTATACTCTGCATTATCAGTCTTTATCGGGTTAGCGTGATTTTTCCACATAGTGGTATCATATTTGGACCAAGTTCCTTTTAAAAAATTAAAATTCATCTCACACCATCAAAACATTTTTATTCAATTAAATGCACTCTATTGGATATTCTAATTGGTTTCCCATAGTGGTGACATTTTTCACCCTCTCACTCATCCTAGGCTAGCTTGAAGTTTTGACTTGATATGCACCCTTAGATCAATCTTGCCTAAGCAAATGTGTATCATTGATCTTGCAATCAATGAATTTATTAATTTAGGCTCGAGGATATATAGAAATTAAACTAAGGTTTTAGACCAATGTTTCATTTGTATTGATAAATACAAATAAAATTTTAGGCTAAAGTTTAGACTAAGCTTAAAATACAATAAAGTGACCCCATAAATAATAAAAGACATGGAAAAAAGTTTTGGCCTAAGTCTAGGATATAACAAAAGGAGACCCTTCATTAGTGTAGACCACCTAAATAATAAAAGGATGAGGGTGGTCTCAACACATAAAAGGGACCAAGCATGGAATTTTTGACTAAGGTTTGGTCATGTTAATAAACAAAAGTAAGCCTTAGTATAAAAATTTAATTAAGTTCATGGCATATTTAAAGTCTTCCTGCATAAAATATTCATTCTAATTTAGAATTCAAATGGAAAGACTTGTGTTAGGATATTTTGAATGAGGGTTTCAAGATGTTTAGTCATGAATTTATTTAGACCAAAATCTATTAAAAGCCTAAATTTGGGTTTAAACCATAAAACCCAGACATGGTCCATTCAAGGAGGGCTCAATTAATTCTACAATCTAGAAACACAGAGATCTAATGTTAGGTAAGGGCAAACTAGAATCATGTAAAATTATGCCAACTAAATTAAGTGTGGATGATATTTAAATAAAAATAATATTCAAACATGCTAGTGACACTTTGATCAAGTGAATTTTCAATTTTAAGTTACAAATTTGCACAATTTAACATAAGGTTTCCCATTTTTTAGAAATGGGGATATGTTGACCTAAATAAATGGTGACTTTTGGGGGAAACATAAAAATATGTTAGAATTCATAGACTCTAGTTCAGATTAATAATTTAGTTATTCTTCTTAATCCAGTGCCATTCTCAAAATTATTTCATGGTTAAAACAAGTCTTGCACCTGCATAAGTAGGATCAAACATCAAAACCCAGTCATGTTATGTGTGTTTTATACTATTTTCCATGGAATTTAGGGACTAACTTCTAGATTTCATGACTTTCACCATTAATATTAATTGGTAGCATATTTATATGTCCATTAACCGTGATTTATCTTAGGGAAGGCTTGGACATTATTGTGCTACTAGCTAGACATCTATAACCCTGACATAGATGCCATTGGCTCTACTCAAATACATGCTCTTTTCCAACCAGGCATCCATAGCCTCGGTGGAGATTAACTAAAACCACCTCTGCTTAGAAATATATTTAAATTTTGTAATAAGTTATTGGTTTTATATTTTTCAAATCATTTTTGGATTTTTAGCAAAGGTTGGGAACCATGTTAGCTAGGTTTAGAGATTTGGTTAGATGTTTGATCTTTAGAAAATCACCTATGGTTTTAACCTTTGTCCTAGGAAAAGATGTTTGTTAAGTGCAAACATGAATAAGTTATAATAATTAAAGCTTTCATCCCACATGTGCAATCCTTATTAAAAGCAAGTTTAGATCAAAACATTGTTTAAGATCTTATGGAACAGTTAACCTATCCACTAGTCCTTACTAGTTTTTTAAAACTATGACATCAGGCTCACATTTCAAATCCATGATCGACCAATGCTGAGGATTCATACTTGCATTCTAAAACTTATGGAGTTCCTTTTGAGTGATTTTAAACTTTGAGTTAAGTGCTGTCTAAAAGAACTTATTAAAAGAAAGGAATAAAGCACAAAAAGTGAACACACCAAATAGAAAGAAACAAAGAAAAAAGCAAAGGAAAAATAAAAAAATACATACAAAATTATGTACAAACAAGGGATAGGAAGGAAATAATAGAAATAAACTAATATAGCCTACCTATACTAACTCTAAATATTCTTATAATTCACTCCATGAAGACCCTAAGTGGAGCATCAAAGAAGTAGTGCTTAAAGTACTACCCATTGGTGGATAGTGTAAACTTTGCTCCTTGTAAATCTTTCAGATTGAAGGTGTTGTCTCCAAGTATATAAACAATTTGATAGGGACCTATCCAAAAATTTGTAAACTTCCCATGTTTACCTTAGGCTTAGATGCCTTGTCTCAAAGAAGAATTAAGTCTCCTTTCCTAAACACCTTTATCTTTGAACGCTTATCAAACCATGTCTTAACTATGGTGTGATGCCTATTGAAATTAGTAAAAGCTTCTTCTCTTATATTTTCTATTGAATAATGTCAAGAAACCTTGAGTTTAAAAATTATTGATGTTCTTCCATGTACTCTTGCATGAACCTATATGTTAAAAGCTTGAGGGTGATGGAGAATATAGGCTCTTAAACATATATAAACAAGAATGGTGATGCCTTGAGATCCAACTTGACTCTTGTTTTGTTTTCCCAAAGGGCATAATTAAGTATTTTGTTTCATGTTTTTAGTTTATTAGCTATAGAATTCTTTATGTAGACACCTAAATCTGGCCACCAATAACCTCCAATCAAGATTTTGGCTAATTTACACTTAAACATACAACTTGGCTTAAAAACACTATAACATGATAAATGATGAGAAAATGACATATTAAAGTGCTAATTTTGGCCAGGGTATCCCTAAATGAGGTAATGCAATTCATGGGCTAGCTAACTTTGATCAGTTCATTTCAAGTCAAAATGCCAAATTTGCACCTGGGTGCTCTGGATTGATCTTTCCTATCAAATATATTGCACGAGACATGTGCCTTTATTATTTATTATTGGTAACATCCTAAATGGGAATGTAGTTCTAATGCATCTGACATCACCTTCCAATTCCAATCCAATCAATTTTTGGACCAATAACAAGACATTCTAATCAATTTAAGTAATTTGTGTACAAAGTGATTAAACATGCTTAAGAGCTAATTAAAATAAATTAGAGCCTAATCAAGAATTACATGGGAACTTGTTAAATAATTTGTTTTGGAAATGAATATTGAATATCTACATCATCAGGTGACCTCATTTCTTAAGAAGACATCCCTAGGCCATAAATGCCATAAATATCAAGATTCATGCCTCCCATGCCTCATCAATGCCTTATATGATGCCCTCCATGTCTCTTAATTTCCCCTTCTTCCAATGTCATGATGAGGATAATTACAAACTTAATTCCAAAAATTGAATAAAATCCTCAACCACACATCTCAATCTTGAGATGGATGGTTCAGGTTGATTCTAATCAAATCCAAAAATCTATAAATAGAGAGGCCATGAACATCATTTTTAAGCTATTTTTTGGTGCAAAGTTATAATGCACAAATATTTTCAAGAAGCCATTGAAAATAGTGTTACCATGCCAAATTTATTCCAATCCAATCTAAGCCACAAGCTAAAGTTGCCAAGGAGGGATGGAGGGAGTCAAGCTTTCATTGCCAAGGACTTCATGAGCACAAGCCGAGCAAGCCACCACTACAAAGGCATTTGGAGCATCCAAGGAAGGTGAAGGAATTATTATGTTTTTATTCCTTACTTTTTAGCTATGTTGTCATTTTTTTTGTTAACTAAGCTCTTTCTAATGTCTAGGCCTAGAGATTTTATGCTATTATAGTGTTTATTTCATTTTGGAACTAACACCATACTAGCCATCCTCTCGCGAGTCAAATTCCTAGAGCACATAATGGCACGCCCAGTGGGACCACACATCTCACACCTGAAGGAGATCCTTTTGTAACTCTAAAATATTTATTTGATCCCTTAAAACTTTTATAAATTGATTTTCTAAATTTATTTTGCCATTTTTTGTTTGCCATGGGCTTACACAGTAACCAATGTTAGTTATTAAAATTGTCATCGATTGGTATAGGTGTCATAGATCACTATTTATGTAACTAATGTTAGTTAGATAACCATTCTTGGTTAGTAAGTGTAACTGATGTCAGTCACTATGTTTTTTTAAAAACACAAACTCGAGAGCTATTTTAAAATGCTTTGTTTGGGGTCATACAAACTCCATTTTGGATGATTTTTTGAAACCACATGTTTTCTCCTAAATTTTCAGAATTTGACATTATTTTAGCTTCAAGTTTCATATATTTTTTACAAAATTTGGAAAATCTATTTAAAATGTTTCTAATCTAACATATTTGCTTTTGGGGTGATGCCTTAAGGGTAGATAGGTAACTAGCGGATTGTAAGTTTGATAAATCATGTTTTAGAACATATTTTGCATGTTTTAAAATGAATTAGGAACATTATTTTGGTGCTTAAAGTAAAATTTAAGGTGTTTAAATAATTTTTTTTAGCATTAGTTTTCAAATTTACAACTAAGACCAAGGGGTCAAATGAACACCACCTCATTTTTTGAATTTGGGCTTAAAAATTAACTCACCTTTCCAAGTTTTTTTGTATTCATTTAGTTATTTAAATTAAATTTTTTTTGGAAAAAAGAGGGGTGTTGCATGTATGCTCTTCTGTTTGTCCCCTTTATGTAACCCTTGGAGTCAAAAGTGTCATTCTTATTACAAGTAGCCTAGTCCAAGGCTTATAAAGAATGTCATCTAAAGCACTTCCCAAAAACTTGTCAAAGTTTGGGTGACCTTAAAAATGACCCTAAAGTCTTTATATTAGTTTTTTATTTTCATACAAACTTGGCTTATGATGGGAATGCCATTACCTCTCATGAGTTATTTAAGGAAGCTTTGACCTGGGGTTTTATCTCCCAGCATTGACTTTACTGACTCCTTTGGAGTTGTACATGGGACATATTTGCATTTGGACATTGCACTACACTAAGTGAATAATAGGATGTAGTGGTTGTGAAAAGGACTAGACCTTTTTATAAATATCCAATGCCATGGTCACCCAATTTTTGTACTTTTCTTTTGCATTATTTGATGTGAAATTTATTGTACAATTGATTCCCCTAGAAACATTTGAAATCTTACTAGTTTAGTCAACCCCATATTGACATACCCTTGCTAGGATTTGGATGATTATACTTAGTGTATTTTGGTCATTTATCTTACTTGGTGTTTTTGAGACTAAAACTTGTTTATTTGTTCATAAATCCATGTCAAAACCAATTTGACTATATGTCACTCTTTTTTCTAAAGAGGTGTTATGCTATCCATTTTACACCACACTTGTGCCTTGAATTTTTTTCTAAACTTATTTGTGTGTGTGTCATTTGAGTTGTTAAGGGTAGTGTTATGCTGCACAAATTATGTCATAACATTTTAAGCCTTTTAAGTCTTTGAAAAAAAACATTGACCACATTATTCAAGTATACTTACACCATTAGGCTGCTCAATTTGTTTCAAGACTCGTTTACCATTATATCAAAACCATTTGTTTCAAATTATGTCATGTCTACCATTTAGACCTTTGTCTTATGCCATCATGCTACCCAATCTTGTCTAGCTTATTTGATCAAATACTAGTCTTCAACATTGAGTTTTCAATTAGCCTTATCAAGTTTAGATTTAAACATTGATTGATTTTTATTTAGGCCTCAATTCATGGGGTTGATACATAGATATTTCTCTTTTGGGTTGCATAACTTCAGTTAATCGATTACCCAAATTTGAAAACTATTGATGCTTTATTTATTTAATGCCTATCCTCATCATTATTTGTTCCTTTATTTGGGATAACATAACCTTTCTCAAAGAGCCTTTTGTCTTATGCCTTATGCCAATTGATCATGTTTATGTTTGATTCTGTGTGCTAGGTTTATGTCAAAGTTATTTCCAAACTTGTTAGATTAAATCAAATCACATCAACCTTTGTTTCATGTCTAGATTTTGATGTTGTTTGGCCAAAAGTCCTAGCACATGCCTGTTTTTTTGAGACTAGCTTTTGACTCCACATTTGGATAAAAGACCTAGTAACTCAACTTTTCCCTTTCTTAGTTTAGACCTTGTTTGGAACACTTTGACCTAGGCCTTTAACATGATGGTTTTTATTTAGATGCTTAACCTTTTATGTGTATGAAATTTGACTTTAGATGTTTGATGTTAGGCTAGTTTATGCCAAGTCTTAGCATAAACCATTTTGGAGATATAGCTCCACCTTCATACCACATTGGATATACAACTCCACCCCTTCAACCAAATTGGACCAAGTTTGAACCATTTGTCCTTTGGATCATTTTTTAGAGTTTATAGAACTCTAAGCCTTTTTGTATTAGAGATTTAATCATTTATGTGGATGTGTCTAGCTACACTTATGGTATAGTCACTTACAACCCAACTTATGATATAATGGCCACATAAAATGACTTTTATGGCTTTAGTCAAGACCTCAATGATGCTAATATGGTTTGTGAGATAGATTTCTATCTGCCTCATATTAATCATTCATGGGAAAAAAGTTATGAAATAACTTACAATCCAACTCAAGACCTTGATTGGTATGAAGAGTCTTGTGAGGAAAACTTTAAAGACCCAAATATAGATAATGTTGTTTGGGATATGGATATGTACCCTCTTTATAATAATCAGTACATAGAACACACTCAAGAACCAACTTATGAGCCAACTCACAATTGGGATGATATGGTTTATGAGGAAGAATTTGATGCTTTGGATTATGCAAGTAATCAAGCTCCACCCCATCATACCATTTCTATTTTAGGACCACAATGTCACATCATTCACATACCAAGACCTCATCCTCTAGTTTGTGTGAGCAATCAAGATCCATAACACCCCTTCATCATTCCAAGACCTAATCCTTTAGCTTGTGCAAGCAATCAAGCCCTAAAATGCCCTATCATTACCATCTGAATACTTTGTCCTTTGGCTCATGCAAGTAATCATGCTACCTAAGGCCCTACCATTATCCAACCATAAGTTATTCCTTATCAAGTAATATACCATCCAATCATTAAAAGACCAAGTTATATTCAAAATTAGTATTTTCCAACTCATTGGAAATGAAATCCTAGACAACCAACTAATCTAAGATGTTTTTGTTGAACCAACCACTTATGATAATTCAACCTATGATGAATCACCTATTGATCCTATACTAGTTGTTGGGGAGTCTCACACTAATGAGCTAGCTTTTTCCAAGTCACTTCTTAATGATTATAACTACCTTTGGGAAAATCATTACCTTGACCATGTGCTTATTTTTCAAGAGTCTCCTACTGATAATCCAGTCTTTGAGGAGTTATCTCTTGACCTATTTCCCATCCTAGACGAGTCTCACTTTGACAAACTAGTTTTTATGGAGCCCATTATGCCATCATAGGCTATTACTTGTCCAATACAAAATATTTAACAAGACATCATTATAATAGAGTACCCATCAGATGAAGAATCATAATTAGAGTTAAGTTCTATTCTTGAACTGACATCAAATTTAGCATAAAAATTAGAATCAACATCAGTCTCAACATCGAATTCAGAGTCACTTGAGTTAGAATCAGATTTAGAAGAATAATATGCTTATGACTATTATAATATTGGTTATGCATGACTTTCAAATCAATTTGAATACATTTATGATCCTTCTATAATTTTTGAGGATGAGTACTTTAGCTTTGACACAATTTATCTTAGTATCTTCTACAAGGATTGTGTAACCTCTCCCCATTCCATTGCCATTCCACATGCCATAACCATCAACCAAGATAGCCATATTATTGACATTCCATCTCCCATAAGTGTTGATTGGGATTGATAGAATCACACTTTGTTAAATTGAATTCATGGTGACATAGCAGTTGAAGAAGAGCAAGGAGGCCAAGACCAAATTCATATAACAGAAGAACACTCTCCTAGTGAATCTTTTTTAGAGGCACTAGGGGACAATCAAAGTAAAAACTCAACATTTTCTAGTGAAACTTTTTTGGAAGTGCTAGAAGATAATCCAAGTAAAAAGTTAACATTCCTTAGTGAAACCTTCTTGGAGGTGCTATAGGATAATCAAGACAACTTCATTAGTGAAAACCTCTTTGAGGCACCAATAATTGAGTACAAAAGTTCTTCACTACTTGATAAAGAAAAAATTGAAGATCAAATCAAAATAGCTTCCTATCTACAACCTAATCAAATGGTGGCTGCTCTCTAGATCAAACAATAGAAAAATTTGGTGGTCTTATTGGGAGAATGAGTATTCATCCCCATCACAACCAGAATTATGTCGAATCTAGTATCAACAACATTACGTGTGACTGAAAGTCTTGATCATTATTTATTGCCCCACCATTATACATTCCATTATCATCAACCATTCCATTTTAAAATCAAACATACCATCCATTATTTTTCCTTGTTTACCATCCAATACCATATTTTCCTTTATAAAGGCTACAAGGATACCTTGTCTCAACATTTGAAAGATTTAAAATCAATTACCAATGAAGATTATAAAAGCATTCTTGACAACTAAATTTATAGGCCATTTTTGACAGAGTAGTTATTTAGATGAGGTGTGGGATAGAAATTAACATGATCAATTATTATATTTGTATCATTTATTTATTAGGATGTGCATCTCCCCATCAACAAGAAAAATATAACTAAAAACCACATCTAGGCCAATAACATGTACCATACCATTTCACATTGCCATGCCATTGCCATTGTTACATATGCCTATTTACCATTATCAAAGATTCTACCATTCACCCCATCACTTGGGGGAAACCCTATAAATTTTTTATCCAATCTATCAAAAAACCATCATTTTCCTTAGTAAGACCATGTCATCTTATCATTCCATTCCTATCTAGACCAAAGCTTGTTTTTAGTCATCCTACCCAATCTTGTTTTGCTCTTGGTTCATTTGGTTATTTTTTCATTTTTTGTCAGAGGATTACAATCAAGTTTTAATAACTAATCCAATATATTTTTATAATGACAATCTATGAAAGTAGTGTGACAGTTGATTTGGCAAGATATTTTTCATTTTCTATCCTATATCAAGCTTGTTTATATGAGCTTGATTATAACTACCTATGGGCAAATCAGTGTTTCACTAGTCTTGATACTAATTATATCTACCTATGGGTAAATTAGTATCATTTACCTATGTCTTTGCATCTTAGTTATAACTACCTATGGGCAACACTTGTTTATCATGCATTGTCACATCACCTTGCCATTACTATTTTCATTTGATTGATCATTTTCCAAATTTGAGAACTTGTTGGGACCTAGTTGGTTTTTCCTCACCTTTTGTATGGATGGAATTATTATGACTTGAGGTCATTTTGGGACTATGTGGGTCATGATAAATTCATGTTGAGGTCACCTTAGTCCCCCTTTCCATACACTGTCATCATTTTGAGTAACCTAAGCCAAGCACTCTCGCCATTTTTTGAATAAGCATCTTGTTATTCTCTAACAAGTTAAGATACCTCAAAATGCCTAAAACATTCATAATATTTCAAAATCCAAAAACATCTATCTTATCTAAGCCTAGTTAGATATCCTCGATATGCTTTACTAAGGCATTGTCATTATTAAGATTCTTTCTTTTGCTTTTGTTTTCAAGTTTTCTATTTGTTTGTTTATTTTGAATTATTTGTTTGTTTGTTTTTTTATTCACTTGCCTATTTATTTTCTTTCAGCACTATTACCTTGACTCAATCTATATACATTTATTGGGTGATTCCTTGAGCACATTACTCTTGAGTCTATCCATATTTGTACGTCAATATTATCATCATGGTTTTTATCATTAGTGTATTATTTTTGAGTGTTTATTGGATATCGGGAGTCAGTCCTTATGCATTTTTGGCCAAGTCTTCATGGTGTTCTATCATGAATCCTACCATCACATGCAATAGCAAAAATTAGCTTCAAAAAGGTCTACAATCAATGGAGTTGTAAAAATTTTTCCTTGGCACCTTGGAAAATCCTTCCATCTCACCCTTGATCAAATCAACACAATGACCATTCTAGTTGTATCATTGCTAGTCAAGATGAGCATCTCCACATTAGCAGGTATAACCAAATCATTCACACTGATCAATATTATTCTTTTATTCATCTATTTCATCACTTTTTACCCACTCATATTTAATCTATATTCTAGGTTATATCCTTAAGTTATGCTTGTTAATCAGCCCTAACTGGGGCATAATCATCTTTAGCCAATCTAGGTCCTCTTAATGATTATAACCACCTATGGGAAAATCATTGTTTTTGACTTTTATTCCTAATTATAACCACCTTTGGGAAAATTAGTAATCTATTTAAATAAATACATGAAAGCATTTTTTTCATTTAGATTAATATTAACCATGGGTTAATTCCACCTTTCTTCTTGTTTCTTTTTGAGGGACTGTCCATCACCAAATGTGATGACCACTCCCTTGAGGGGGAATTATCATAGGCTTCCAAAAACCTATTTGGAGCTTTGTTCTTCAACCATCATCTTATTTTTGGCATATATTCCATCTCTCATTATTTGAGAAGACATTACTTTACCTACAATTTGTAATGCCTTCCCAAATAAGGGAAAATTGTAGACACCTAAATCTGGCCATTGATAACCTCCAATTAGGCTTTTGGCTAATTTCCACCTAAAATGTAAAATTTGGCTTAAAAACACTAAAACATGATAAATGATGAGTAAATGACATATTAAAGTTCTGATTTTGGCTAGGGTATCCCTAAATGAGGTAATGCAATTTATGGGCTAGCTAACATTGATTAGTTTATTTTGAGTCAAAATGCCAAATTTGCACCTGGGTGCTCTAGATTGATCTTTCCTATCAAATATCTTTCACAAGACATGCCTTTATTATTTATTGTTGATAACATCCCAAATTGGAATATGGTTTCAATGCATTTGACATCACCTTCCAATTCCAATCTAGTTAAATTTTGGACCAATATTAAGATATTCTGATCAATTTGAGTAATATATGCATAAAGTGATTAAATATGTTTAATATCTAATTAAACCAAATTAGATCCTAATCAATAATTCCATGGAAAATTGTTGAGTAATTTGTTTTAGAAATGAATATTGAATATCTACATCATCAGGTGATCTCATTTCTTGGGAAGACATCCCTAGGCCATACATGCCACAAATATTAGGATTCATGCCTCTCATGCCTCATCAATGCCTTCCATGATGCCCTCCATTCATATTAATTTATCCTTCTTCCAATGTCATTTTATGAGGATAATTAAAAACTTAATTTCAAAAATTGAATTAATCCTTAACCACACATCTCAATCTTGATATGGATGGTTCAAGTTGATTCTGATCAAATATAAAAATCTATAAATAGAGAGGCCATGAACATCATTTCTAAGTTATTTTTTGGTGAAAAGTTATAATGCACAAATATCTTCAAGAAGCCATTGAAACTAGTGTTATCATGCCAAATTGATTCCAAGCCAAGCCACAAGCCAAAGCTTCCAAGGAGAGATGGAGGTAGTCAAGCTTCCATTACCAAGGACTTAATGAGCACAAGCTGAGCAAACCACCACTACAAAGGCATTTAGAGCATCGAATGAAGGTGAAGGAATTCTTGTGTTTTTATTCCTTACTTTTAGTTTTGTTGTCATTTGTTTTTGTTAACTAAGCTCTCTTTAGTGTTTAGGCCTAGATATGTTATGTTATTAGTGTTTTTATTTAATTTTTTTTCATTTTGGAACTAACACCATACTAACCATCCTCTCTTGAGTTAAATTCCTAGAGCACACATTATTGCCTTCTTCAAGTTCTTATTTGTTGACTCTAATAGTCCATTACCTTGAGGGTAATGGTTAGATGAGAACCTGAGAATAATATTGTTGTTGTATGCCCATTATATCCTCTCAATGGATATAATATCAAATCCATTATCATAGACTAGAGAGACTAGTGTTCTAAATTTGGTGCATATGATTTCTTCTAAGAATTTGATCACCTCTTTAGTTCTGAATTGCTTGGTTGCCATTGCTTTAGTCCATATTATGTAGTTCATATTATGTAGTAGTCAGTAGAAGTCATAACATACTTATGACCATTCAAGTAATTTGGGTTGATGACCCCCCCAAAGTCTAAACCCCACTGGGTAAAAAGTTTATCAATCATCATTAGCATTAATGGCATGGCTTCCTTAGGATCTTTGGTGTTGAATATTTGACATGTGTGGAATTCTCTCACATGATTATGAGCATCTTTGAATATTGTAGGCTAGTCATAACCATCCATAAGGATCATATGGGCTATGGTCCTTCCATATGGATGTCCACTTCCTAGCTTCTCATGGAATATACTCAAGATCTCAGTTGTCTCTTCTTTGGATGCATACCTTAGGTAAATGATTTCAAAGTTATTTCTATATGGCACTCCATCTTTGATCAATAAATGTGTTGCTTTGAGTCTTAAATCTCTCTTTTAATCTCTACTTAACCTTGTAGGACAATAACCATAGATTAGCAAATTGATAATAGAATCATACAAATCATTGGGCTAAATTTTTTTGTTCTACCTACATAACATTCAACTTGGGATTAGTATTATAAATTAGTTGAATTAAACCTTGGCACCTTACTAGCTTAGTAGTCTTCATTTCAATGTCATATTCCTGAAGCATAGGCATCCACTTACCTCTCCTTTCTCCTAGTTAATTTTGACTTGGCATGAGATTAGTGGTAGGGTTGGTAGAATTTCATGCACTTTATTCCTAAGAATATAGTGCCTAAACTTATTTACTATCTTGACTAAAGCACATGCTTGTTTGTCAACCAAAAAGAGTAGTTCAACTTAGTAATTTTTAAATTAGTGTTCATAAAATCTATAGGATGATCACATCCATCTATTTTATAGCTTATAACTACAACTATGGTATGATCAGAAGCAAATGAGTAAAGATAAAAATCTTTAGTAAAGTTTGGACTTATCAAGATTGTATCTTGTCTAATTACTTCTTTGATGTCTTTGAAAGCTTTCTTGGCCTCTTCATTCCATGGAACTTTGAAATCCTTCTTAAAAATGTCATTAAATTGCTTTACAATCTCTTAAAAACTAGAAATGAATTTTATTAAAAAGTTAATTTTTCCAAAGAATGACTTCAATTCTTTCTTACTATTAGTAGGATTTATCTTAGATATTCCATCTACTCTATCAGGTTCTATAGAGATTCCTTCCTTAGTGATAACATGTCCTAAAAATTTTCCTTCAGTAATATATAAAATAATTTTTTTTGGTTGAGGTAAATTCCATACCTTATACATCTCTTAAATACTTGTTGTAAGTACATGATGTGATACTCCCTATTTTTAGAAAAGATAGTTAGATCATCCATTTCTATGATAATGCACTTACCTATCAAACCTTGGAAAACATGGTCCATAGCTCTTTGGAAGATTTCTCTTGCATTTATGAACCCAAATGTCATTCTCTTGTAGGTAAAAGTATCCCACTTAGTTTAAAATATAATCTTCATCCTATCTTATTTATTCACAAGCACTTGGTTATAACCTAAAAATCCATCAAGGAAAGACATCATAACTAAACTAGAAACAATTTGTATAACCTATTCAAGAGAGAGCAAAGGCTAGTTATCCTTTTTAGATGATATATTTGAGTTCCTAAAGACAATGCACATTCTGATTTTTCCATTTTTCTTCTTTATTGGTACCAAATTGGCCACCCAGGTAGAGTGTCTAATGGGAAACACAATCATAAAATCTAAGAGTTTATTGACCTCTTTATATATCAATAGTTCTAAGAAAGGGTTGATAGAACTTTTATTTTATCTAAAAGGTTTGAAATTTTATTTTAAAGGTGTGGTATGTATTATGACTTTAGGATCAAAGATATTTAAGTCATAATAATACCAACCTATGACATCTTTGTACTTGGTTAGCAACTCTTTGGCTCTTTTATTTTCTATGCTTGTGAAGGATGTACCAATATTTTCCAACTGAGGTTGACCTTAGAAACCTAGGTCAATTTCATTATAGTCCTTCACATTCACATTAGGGGTTTTGATAGTTTCAACTAGTTTTTCTAAATCAAATATCCTTTCTAGGGCAATCATTCCTTTGGGGATCTTATTATCATTCAACTAAATTACCTTGCCATCAGGTTTGCCATCATCATCAATCATATTTGCATTGGTATCATTAGTGATGTGAGCCTCAAACACTTTTGAGATAGTCATGAAGTCTATAATTTGTTGATCATCACTAAACACTTGTAGATGGTTAACATTATCAAGGACTGAAGGACATGGGACTAAATCAATACTAAGGCTTTGGGAGTCTTGATTAGGAATGAGATTGGCTATATTTGAGGCAATTTCATCATCAAAATTATTCTCTTCCTTAAGGATTGACATAATATTGAAGTCATCAAGGCATTCGATTAAGGCCCATACTCTAAAATTTTACTTCTTGAGATATGACAATTTTCATTGATACTTACTCTTGACCTAATTAACTACTTATTTAAAATCACAATAAACTAGGATTTCCTTAACCTTATGTTTGATTGTAAATTATAATCCAAAAATTAATGCTTCATACTAAGATAAATTATTAGTACAAGGAAACTAAAGTCTATAAGAAACATAATATTCTTTCCCAATAGGGTTGGTTAGAATAATTACTACCCTAGATCCATATTTACACTAACACCATAAAAATGTAAGTTCCATAATCCAGGTATGGTAAGAGAGGTTTTAGAGTCATATGCCTTAAAGGTCTCAAGGGTATAAACCCCAAAATCAACATCAACCATGTTCACCCTTTCATTGGTTGCATTGTACTAAATAATAATGTGCCTCATCCTAGGTTCTCTTTCTATTTTGATCTAATTTTGGACTCCTCTCTAAGGCAACCATAAATGTGAATAGTTAGTGGACATATATCTGTTCAAATCCTTTTTCCATTCTCTATTTAGTATCATTCCATAGACATCAGGGATGTCCACCACTTGGATATCAATAAACTATTAGATCCTTAGGTCTGAGGCAATCTTCATATGAACATTTATCAACTCACCAATTACTTTAACTCTTGACTTATCTAACTGAGTTAAAACTCTATCCTATTTAATTAGAGTCAAGCCAAGTTTTTCACATATACTTATATGCATGATATTTGTAGATGCACTGGAATATAATAAGAAATTATGAAAATTCTTACCAAATAATCTAACTATAAGTAAAAAATATGGGGATTTTGTCTTGTTCTTGTACATTGCAATGTTGGCATTGAAAATATTTGGTGACTTACCAAGATTATTAGACAAAGATTCCAACAATAGGTCCCTTTGCTTAGTAAATTATATCAACTCATGAAATGTAATGTTAGCCTTACTCTTTTTCATGTCCTCCATAATATTATATTCATTATTATTGGAAGAATTAGATGACTCAACATGAGTCTTATAACTACTTCCCTATGGAGGCTTAGGATTCTTGTTAGTTGTAGGATTAAGAGGAGTATTGAAGACATTTGGTGGAATTGAACTAGTTAAAGGTTGTGTATACTCTTTTTTCCTTAGATGATAAATCTTATTTAGAAATTTCTAAAAAGCATGGACCTCTTTAGGAATATCCTCAGACTCATTTTCTTCTTGGAATGAAAAGTCAAATGTTTTTGCCATGAGAGTCTAATCAGTAGATCTAGATGATTTTGAAGATCTTGATGTAGCTACACCATCATCTTTTTTAGGGACAACTTGAAAAGTGTCTAAATCTCTTGAAAGGTCTCAAAGGCATTAAAAAATTCAATTCAACCTACTTCAACATGCTTTGAATTTCAATGTACTCTATAATAATCAGGCAAATCAACATCAGTAAGATTTATGTTAGGCACATTCTTGTTAGCAATTAGCTCACTATTTTTATTATTGTTATATCTATCACTATGAAACCTATTGGTGGGCCTATTGAACCTTTAAAAAGATAAATTCTTACCAGAGCTCTCCCTAGTATTTCCTACTTGTTTTTTCAACTAAAGGAAATCAGTGCTTAGCTTTTGAACCATTTTCAAGATAGAGTTATTATCATTCTTAGGGGATTTTAAATTATGTAATTGTGTGTTATTAGTTCCAATGGTTGGAATCAAATATCTTTGGTCACGTGGATTAGATCCATCAGCATTAATTAGGAACTCTATGTTTTGGCCTATATGAGCATGATTCAAGGGTAATGGTTCAAAGTTGGGAGTTAATTTAGAGTAGGTGTATTCTAATTGGAAATAGGAATGACATTAAGAATAGGAAAATGTGGGTTGACATTAGGGATTAAATATTCCATTTATCCTTGGGGTTTCATTTGGTCATTGATTATCACTACTTTGGAATAGGCCAAGGCTAATGTGTTTATGACTAGAAGAGATATTTTCAGGAATACAAAGGTCATTGGGTCTATAACATCTTTATAAATTTGTAAAGATAAATATTCATTAGGTTTATAATGAGAAATGGTCCTATTGAACATATTTTGGTTATAACCTATAATTAATGACTCTTATAGTCTCATTTGAGGACCTCTTAACCATGGTGAATTACTAGTACAAAATACATGGTCTGATGATTTTCCCAAATTGGTCAAAAAAATATTGTTAAAATCATTCCAACTAGTTATAAAATTCTTAGGTAGGTTAAGAAACTAGGTATGTGCAACATCTTTGAAAGCAAATGGGAATAATCTACATGTTACATCTTCATGAACTACATTCAATAGTCTAAAAGCAACTTTGAATGATTTAATATATTCCTCTACAATTACAATGCCATTGGGACTAAATTTAAGAAAATAATTTTTAGGATTATGAGTAAGGTCATGTATCACACCTGGTACATTGATTGAGGAACCACCAAGCTAATCCATACCTTAGTAAGATTGAACATAAGACCACCTTGAATTGGTGAAGTTGGTTGAGACTTTGAGAGTCTACATTTACCTTTATCATATCTCACTCTTATATGAACTTATAATGAAAGGAGAGGAACCCTTTTATCTGAATGTGACCTAGTCCTTATCCTTGGTAATTCTATATTGAGAACTTTGAATCCTATTTTAAATACAATGTGTAAATCTTATCTTTACAAATAAAAATGATTATAGATGTACATTAAGCAAATTTTGGACAAATATGTATGAATAATGATAAAGGACATAATTATTTAGCTAAATTATCTCAAAGATTTGTCTAAATATGTAAGCATGAATGATCTTTACACACTTAAACTCAAATAAAATCAAATTTACAAATGATCTATTAATCTTTGAACAAAACTACCATCATTAACCTCAAACTAGTTGGATCCATATATCTTAAGCTATCCTTACCATAATTCAACATATGTATTCAAAGAATATCAATCTTTGGCTAAAGGAAGCCCAAATACTAGTATAAAACCATAAAGATCAATGATCTTTACAAAAGTAAGCAAATAATTACTCAAATATACAAATATTACACCAATCTTTGATCAAAATACACCAAAATTAGAAAATATTCTACAAATTCATAAAGATATAGCTAAAAGTCCCTCCTTATAGCACCAATGAAGCCTATACTTTTGATGCCTAAATATGTATCATAGGTTCCCAGAGGATTTAAGAAGCACTTCTCATTTTTGAGTTCCTAAGAATTCAATGCATGAGTTATAAGTTCTGATAATCTTATTATTTTTTGATGAAATAGAGGTAGAACAAGTGATCTATTTCAAAAATTTATATTAATTGGTGGTTGGGATCCACCATGTCCTGTATTTGATCTTTGATTTTGAAGATGATCTATGCTAATTATAGTGAATTATGCTCAGGACCTAAGTCTATAACTAAACTAATATGGATATTTACAATGAAGTTGATCTAAGGTGAATTGATTAAAAAAGAGAAAAAGGAATGGTAGGGAAGAGAAGAAAGATGTTGTCGATCTTTATTTTAGACATTATGACAAAGTTCCAACATCATCTGAACATGCACTAAACCAATGTATAACATGAAGTAGCATAAGCTCAAATCCTATCACACATCGGGAAAGAATCTAAGGAATGTTAAAATAATGAAAATAAGAACCATATTTACTTTAAATATTTAGTCCCATAAATAGATAGCTTAATCACATCTACAAATGTAGAGCAAATAAAATAAATAAAATCAAAGAACCTTTAACTAATCTAACATTAGTACAAATTAGCAATTCTATATTTAAAGGTACAAACCTATAATTCATAAGAACCATTAAAATCTAAGATTTAGACCAAAAAATTGAGAGATAAACCATAATAACAAATGACACAAAAACATATGGACAATCTTTTCAAAATTCCTTGCTTGTGTTAGTTGTTCAAAGTTCACACTAGTTGTTTGGCTCAAAAACTCCCTAATTTTTACAATTGATAATACTCATTTTATAGAATGCAAGGAAATATGTTGGTTAGTCATATCTAATTACAAAAGTACAAGTGATACGATATTCTTCCTTTTTGCAAATGTTCTAGAATACACTAGACTTTCCCTAATGGACTGACCTATCAACAATGTGCTTCATAAGTTGCACATGCCTTTACAAAATAAAAAATTACATTTCATATATTACAATGCTTATTTATAAAAATAATATTCCTAATTAAATTAACCTTGGGACCCTATGACTGATGAAATCTCTTGTTATTATTATAAGGTATTCATGGCTCTTTGATGCTCTTAGATTCAACAATCTTCTCTTCTACTTAGGATCATATCCATAACCCTTCCATTTTCCATCCTAGATTTCCCTTAGCTCTTGCTTTTCACTTCCTACATGAACAAGGTAGCTCTATGCTCAACCTCCTCATCAGTGATGGGGCCTATGGAGCTAAGTGCAATTGGCTTGATGATCATGGTTCCAAGTAGGTGTTCCATCTTGTTTTACAATTATTTGTCATCCTTAAGGAGACTTTCTAGGTTCCTGGACCATGTGTTCAAGATTTTGATTCAAATTATATGTCTTCGGAGATCTTCCCTTCTACATCAAACACTGATTAGAGCTCTACATCTTCTTTTGAAATGCCTTTTTGAGTTTTCAAGGCTAAAAAATTGATCAAATTACTCACTAATGGTCTATAGTTTAATTTTGTGCCAAAATTCTCTTATATAAATGATAATCTAAATTTATTTGGCTCAATTAAAATTATCATAGGGTCAAATTATGATTTTTTTATGTGTTAGGGATTTTATAAAGGTTTTTACAGTTCTTTAATGGCATCTATTAGCTTAAATGAACTGATCTTTGTGCTTATTTATACCTTTGCTTCACTAAGTCCATAAAATCTTCAATTCTATTGATTTATGCTTATGTGGCACCATATTGGCACATTCGTGGCATCTCTATGGCATTTTCATGAAAAACTATTCATTAACATTCAAAAAATGACCATTGCACTTTGAAAATCCTACCTTTATCTTGCATTGTCCAATGATTCTACATGAAACAACACCAGTCATTGATCTTTGAAAGATGATTATGATTTAATTTGTTCTAGATTTATTGAAAATTCCATATTGATCAAGAACCATTCAATTATCTTAAATGAATCAACACTAGTCATTAATCTTTGGTAGGTGATTGAGCTTTATCTTTGGGTAGAGGCTTGACTTTTCAACTATTGATCTCACACTGTTACATCATGTCTAGGTGAGAAAATTTATGACATTAGATCATGATCCATGGGGATGAATGAGATTGGTTCTTATTTTTACTAAGCCCTGAGGTCATGCCACTTGTTAGTCTTACAGGCCTTCTTTACTCTACACTTTGTTAGTTCTCTTGGGATAATGTGTTCTCACCATGTGGTGGCCTTGCATTCATTTTGAGCCTCATTGAAAAGTCCACTTTGTCTCACTCTATTAGATCCTATTGTTTGAATCAACATGTAATATTTATTTTTAAAAGATGCTCAAGCTTTAATCATGGACCATGAGCTTGAATTTTTAACATTAATCTCACTTCATCAGATCTTTCCCATTTGAGTGAATGTGAGTCGTTGATCTTGAAAGATGAAAAATATTTAAGTTAGGTTCAGGAATATAAAGGACTTAGCATAAAGTTTTTAATATATGGTTTTATGTCATGTTAATAAACATGAATTAAAACCTTAGGCTAAAAATATTTAATCTATGTTTTGAGACATAATAAAGGGGACCCCATGAATAAAATACATAGCATAAAGTCTTAGCCTAAAGTTTCATTATATTGATAAATACGATGAAACTTTAGGGTAAGGTCTTAGGCTAAGCTAGAACATAGTAAAAAGGGACCATGCTTCAATTTTTAATATGGATCTTACGTCATTGGATCTTGTTCATTTGATCGAATATAAGCTATAAATCATGATCCATGGGGTTAATTGAGATTGGCTCCTAAAGATAAGGGAAATGATTAAGTTAGGATCCTAGGAACATATAGAACTTATACTAAGGTTTTGGCCTAGGGTTTTATTTGTATTGACAAACATAATGGAACCTTAATTAAAATATTAGGTTAAGTTTTAGAACATAATAAACATGACCTTGTATTTTAGTAAGACCATGCCAATGATAAAATAGATCAAGGGATCATGGAACATAAAGGGACCAATCATAATATTTTTAGACTAAGGTTTGGCCATGTTGAAAAACCCAACCAACCTTAGGATAAAAATTAAGCTAGATCTATTACATGGATAATTGTTCTCATGTAAATTTAATTTAATTCAAAAAGGGACCTAGGTTAAAATGCTAGACTAAGGCTTGAAATAGATCTAATTAATCTTTGATAGACCAAAGGCTAATAAAATATCAATTTAACATTGAAGCACAAGACCCTAATCATGTTCATTCCCGAATGAGATTCCATTAAACCTACAATGTAAAAACACAAGCAATAATTATTAGCAACATTGGAAGGGGTAAAACCATGATCATCTAAAAACATGTCCATTAATCTAAATGAGAGTCATAAACAATGTGAAACCAAACCGAGTCCCCATGAATCATTGATCTCTAAGATATAAATGACTTTACATATAGAATTTTGATTAAGGTCTTAGTGTTATTAATAAATACAACTAGGACATATGATAAAGTTTTAAACTAAGTCTATAATAGAACACTTCCTATGTAAATTTGAATCCTATTTTACATGACCTAGGCTAAACATTTTTAGACTAAGGTTTTTTCATGATTTAGACATAGATCCAATTAATTACTTAAAGACTAAGGGTTATCCAAAGTCAAGATTCAAATTAGCATTAAATCATGAAACTCAAGCCCCTAAGATCATGCCACTTGGTAGATTGGTGGGTTTTTTATACTCTGCACTATTAGTTTTCATTGGGCTAGCATGCTTTTGCCACGTGGTAGAATCATTTTTGGTCCAAGTTCATTTTGAAAATTCAATATCCATCTCACACCATCAGATCATTTTTGTCTAGGTAAATGTGATCTATTGGATCTTCTAATTGAGTTCTCATGATGGTGACATTTGTCACCCTCTCACTCTTCCTAGGGCTAGGTTGAATTTTTTATTTGATACACCCTATTAGATAAATATTTCTTGAGAAAATGCATAACATTGATCCTATGGTTAATGAAAATATTAAGTTAGGATATAGGATATATAGAAATTAGACTAAGTTTTTGGACCAAGGTTTTATTTATATTGATAAATATGAATAAAAATTTAGGCTAAAGTTTAGATTAAGCTTAAAACACAATAAAGTGACCCCATAAATAATAAAATACATGACACAAAGTTCTAGCCTAAGTTTAAGATATAACAAAAAGGGACCCTACATTAGTTTAGACCACATGAATAATAAAAGTATGAGGGGGTCTCGAGACATAAAAGAGACCAAGCATGGATTTTTAGACTAAGGTTTGGTCGTGTTAATAAACATGACTAAGCCTTAGTATACAAATTTAACTAAGTCCATGGCATATTTAAAGTCTTCCCACATGAAATGTTTTTTCTAATTTTGAATTCAAATGGAAAGACTTGTGCTAGGGTATTTTTAATGAGGTTTTCAAGATGCTCAATCATGAATTTAATCAGACCAAAAGCTAGTAAAACCCAAATTTTGGATTAAACCATAAAACCCAAACATGGTCTATTCAAGGAGGGCTACATTAATCCTACAATCTAGAAACATAGAGATCTAATTTTAGCTATTAGATAAGGGAAAATCAAAATTATGTAAAAATATTTCAACCAAATTAGATATGGATGATCTTCAAATAAAAATAATGTGAAAACATGTTAGTGACAATTTGATCAAGTGAATTTTCAATTTTAAGGTATAAATTTACATAATTTGACACAAGGTTCCAATTTTTCAAGAATAGGGGTATGTTGACATCAAAAATTCCCTTTTCTCCCACTAGATTTGTGATATGGATGTCCACATCATATACCATCACCTTTCTAACCCAACTAGCTCTTTTGGGCTGATGTCCATGTTGAGCAAAAATTCCTTAATGCCTATGTGCACAACCATGAGTTGGATTTTATTGTTGGAGAAAATTTGCCTAAACATTTTGAGTGATCTCATAAATTTGAGGATATGCTTCTCCATGAAGCTATACCATAGCTCATACTCCTTCAATGCCTAGCTAAAAAAGGCAATTGGTGCTCCAAATGATCATTATTTTGATGCATAAGGATAGTTGAGATGCCTTTAATTCCATTAAATGCATAAAGGATAAAATTATTACTAAAATATGGATTGATCAATGTGGGAGATTGTATGATGATGCTCTTGATGGCTTCAAACTTATCCCTACCTTTATGTGTGTGCATCTTTGAACAAAGTTGGCCAATAGTAACTATCTCGCATGTTTTTTTTTAGTAGTGGTTCTAGGTGAATAATGGCCTCTTATAAGGCTATCATAGAATTCTTAAATCATTTCACTCACCTAATCTAATTCTATGCACCTCAAGAGGACTACATTGAGGTACTTCTATAAAATTGAACCACTAATGAACATAGAGGGAATGGCATGAAACCTAAAATGATTATACTTGGATTTATTCAAGCTAAAGGGGTATGAGACAATTTGAAGGAAGGTCATCATATTTTTCATCCAGTCTATTACAGATTCTTGGCCTATTGGTTCCTTTTTATGTGATACCAAGAATTTCCTATCTTCAAACTTTGTCACTTTAACCAATTGTTCACAAAGTCTATTTCCTCACACTTACTTGGTGATATATATGTCCACATCATACTCCATTACCTGTATGACCCATCTGGCTCTTTTTTGTTGATGTTCTTGTTGATCAAAAATTCCTTAACTCCTATGTGTACAACCATGAGTTGGATTTCATTGTTGGAGAGCATATGCCTAAACTTATTAGGAACTCTCATAAATGTAAGGATGTGCTTCTCCATGAAGCTATAATGCAACTCATAATCCTTCAATGCCTAGATGAATAAGGTAATTGGTTAATCCAAATGATAGTTGTTTTGATGCATAAGGATAAATGAGATGCCTTTAATTCCAATGAATGTGTAAAGGATAAAATCCTTACTATAATCTAGATTGATCAATGTGGGATATTGCATGATGGTGATCTTGATGACTTTAAAATTATACCTACCTTCATGAGTCTAGCTGAAAACAACATACTTTTTTAGCATCACAGTGAGGGGTTTGGTTAGGGTGGAAAAATCAGGCATGAATCTCCTGACAAAGTTTATTCTTCCTAAGAAGCTCTAGAAACTCTTCTTGTGACTTGGAAGAGAGATAGATGAGATACACTTGAATTTATCTAGATAAATTACAAGTCCTTCTTTAGAAATAATGTTCGATAGCATATCACCTTTATGAATTATGAAGATACACTTATTAGGATTCATATATATTCTAAACTCCCAACACCTTTCAAAGACTTGCTCTACATAGCCTAAATGATATTTTTTTGGCCTGGAGAAGATAGTTATATCATCAAGGTAAACCAAAATGATATTATTTATGAGCTCCTTAAATTCCATATCCATGTCTCTTTTTAAGTTTGCTCCTATGTTTGTCAAACTAAATGTCATTCATTGGTATGCAAAGGTTCCCCACTTAGTGGTGAATGTTATTTTATAATGATTACACTCTTACACTAGAATCTAGTTATACCCTAAATAGCCATCTATCAATGAGAATATATCTACACCTATGATCATTTGTAGGATTTAATCTATTGGTTGGAGGGGATAGTGGTCTTTGAAGGAAGTTTTATTTAGATCTATGAAGTCCACACATAGATGGTTTTACCCATTATTTTTATGCACTGGCACTAAGTTGGAAACCCACAAAGAGTGTTTAATTAGAAGTGTTATACTAGATTAAATGAGCTTTGGGAGCTCATTTAACATCAATAGTTTAAGATTTGGGTTTAAAGGCATTTAATTTTGGTAGACTGGTTGTACATTAGGTTCAAGCTCAATTGTGTGTTTCACTAAGCCTATTTCAAATCCTATAAGGTCCTTATAGCTCCATGTAAATATATCATTGTATCTTTAACTGAGTTCAATAAAGCTCTTGATTTCTAGTGAAGAGTATATATTGTCAGCCTTTGGGACTTTTCCTTTGGAAATAATTATCTATTTATAGACTTCCTCTTTTACTATCATGATTAACTTTTCTCCTTTAAGTTGGTCATCATAATTGAAGATGATTTTTATGTTTATTAGAAATTTTGGTAGTTTATTTCCCCTTAATTGGACAACTTGATCTTCATATTGGGATTAAAGCTACACTTAGTTATTTTCAAAAAACTCTACCTCATCCTATAATAAGTTGATAATATATTAATCACTCATGAAAACCTACCAGTTTTATACATTGTTAAGAATTGTTAGTCTAACCATGAGTTTGACAAGATTCTTAGACTCCTTCATTATATCACATAGGATGTCATATTGTGCACCTACAATTGAGAGTCTATCCATGTTTGTATTATATGATCTTGGTATAAATATTATATTTAATGCATAAAATCCTTAAATCATATCCCATTCTCTATGATTTTAAGCTTTCATCAACCCATTTTTGGTCATACTCCACACTCTAACCTGGTTAATAACTAGTTCACTATTTCCCAATGCCTATTATTGTTGCTACATTGGTACTTGAATTTCTCCTTGATGTAAAGACACAATATTTTTTTTCTCTTGAGGTTTTGGAAAAATTTGTACCATGAGTGATTGGTTCATGACCTCATTTATGCATGTATCTTGATTATGTGGTTGTGCACATGGAAAACACCTTCTAAGATCCTATTAAACATTATTTTACATATGTATAAGGGATTTGGAGGTGTTAGTGGCATAAAATTTCTATGCATAAGGTGTTTTATTATATGTGAGATGATTTTTCGCTTGTGTGCCACTTTCATAAGGATGTCTACTTGAATGGTATTGATGAGTGTAGGGTTGATGAGGCCTGGGGTACTATGCTTGCCAAATTTTGAGGGGAAATTCTCATTTTCAAAGATTTATAGTAGAATTTTAACATCATGTAACTCATTAGGATAAATAGTAAATGAAGTTGGTGGGATCATTGTGGTGGGGATAGCTGATAACATAGACTACATAGCTAGTTGTCTAGGAGGAATATTTGTCAATAGAGGCATGGGGGGTCTAGGTGAAATTTTCCCTACTTAGATAAAGTAATTTTTTGTGCACATATCAAATTCATAAGAATCTATTTGTACTGTGCCTCCCATATATTGAATCATCACTAATATATCAATATTGAGATATTTAAAAAAATGTAAAAATGTAGTGTTGGGAGATGGATTACACAAATGTGGAATCTGATCCTAAACACTTTAGAACCTAAAGTTGAAATCAACCATCATCTTATATGGGACTCACCTTATAGTTGTGAGCTACTCTTTCATGTAAAAGTATTCAATCTAGTCCTCAACTTACTTGCATAGTTCCTCATCAAGTTCATCCCAATTGTGATTGAAATTTGGTCTCAAGCCTCAATACCATTGAAGTGCTTTGCCTTTGAAGGAAGAGGTAAGTAACCTGACTATGACATTATCTTTAGTGACATGGTGCACTGAGAAAATATTTAACACATCTTGGAAATGCTCCATAGGGGAAGTTATATTCTCACTAGTAAAGTAAGAAAAGCTTTTGAGGGTTGTGACTAAAATGTCATCATACTAGGTGAGAATTAATGGATTGCCTCTATTGAAAGGCATAAACAACTAATTTCTTGACACAACCATAAATGGGATAGGGAATAAGCTTCCTCTAGGTGTGGGGAACATTTTGAATATAGGTGTAGACTAAGTTTTAGGAGATGATTAGCTTGAACATTTCCTTCTTCTAATAGGGGAAAAGATCTTCTTACTCTTCTTCTCCTAGAGGGTGATAGAAGATCAATTAAATTGAATTCAATACCCTTCATAGATGATCATGGTTATCTTGTCATATAGATAAGGGGTTGGTCCTTATGAACCAAAAATGCTTAGAATCACTAGGAGCTCTCACTAAGTGTCTATAACACTTGTTAGCTAATGGTAGAAAAAATTACTTATCTTTTCTACAAATTTGTCCCATTGAGCATGCCAAAAACTATTATCATTTCAAATATGCACCTATGGATGTTATATTGCACAATAATGTTTTGTGGTAGAGCACAGACTGTGAATGCCTTATACAGGGTGCAAAAGTGTTCAGTGTTAGGCATGGAAGTATTATCACTCAATTACATGAAAGGAGCATTGGTTGTTTCATCACAATAATGTGAATGTCCCCAAGGTGTGGGAACCTTGTGCTCCTTAATATGAGCCTCCAAAGTAGGCCAAATTCCTTCTATTCTAAGTGCACCTAGTTTAAAACCAATGTGAAGAACTAAAGAGTAGAAAATTAAATCTACCACTAATATAAACCTAGGATTTTTGAGGGAAAAGGGAGGGAAAAGGTAAGATAGTGATGAAAAATGCAAAGGTGATACACTAAAAATAGAGCAAGCACTCCTACTGCTATGAACATAGTACAAATATTTAAGAATAAGAGATTATCACACAAACTCTACCAAGGACACTCTAAATTCATAATTAATTCACATAGAGGCATGATAATGTAGTGTGACACTAAAAATAAGTACAAATGATCCACAAATAATGTCTATATAGACCCAAATACATATAGGATACAACCTGCAAATGAGTTTTGAGTTCTACATAGAGGTGATAGGAATGGACAATAATGAGAGGGGCAAACATTAACCATATACAAGGATAAAAAACAAAAATATCACATAGAGAATAATAATAATAGAGGGAGCTTAAATTAATTCTCATTAACTTGCAAGCTTCAACCAACATAAGTACTCTTAGAGGGAAAATTTTGGTAGTGTGAGGTTTCCTAAAATGTGTCGACCCTTTTTACAATGAAGAATAAGGTAGTTATAAGATCAAGCCATTTTTTAATTAATTTTCCACTTGGGTTGGTAGATACAACTTGTAATTCTATTTGACATCATTCCCATGCTTCTCAAAATTTGTCTAGTGGTTTGGATTTAGGAGTTGGTGGTAGGATTCTTTCTAGGTCCATGTGTATGTCTGAGAGTGGAAGATTTTTGGAAAAGTTAGAGGGGTGGCATATATTCATATTTTGATGTCTAACCATTACTTCTACATTTAATTCTTCTACCAAGGCTTTGGGTGCTACTCAACTACTTTTCCAACTACCTTTTTATACCTTAATGCCACTTGCCAATCATTATGTGGGAATCCCATAAACTTCCACATCATTACTTTATACCTGGGATCCATGTTAGTTTTTGAAGTAGTATGTGCATAACATATATCATAGTCTATGATGTATGATATTGCAGAAGAAAAACTCTATGATTTTGTGTGAGAGTTCATCCTAAAGGCATGGGGACCATTTTGAATAAGAAGGCACATGAAGATAGAATATATTGGGTGTGCTTCTTATAATTTAGATACATTTCTTGTGCACCTCTACTTACACTATTTAAAGGCTAGGGATATGTGTTATTGAACTTGCATGCCACTTGGATCATAAAATAAAGGATCATGCATAGGTAATACATCAATACTTAGTCAATACATAAATATGTGATGACTAATTTAGGCATGGACATGGATGGAAGGAGCCTACACATGACTTGCTTAAAATTACCTGGCACTTTACATGTGCACAAATATTTTGTAGGGCCTTTGTGAGCTATGTACAAGCTAGGAGTAACTTAGAAATTCAACAGTTCCTTCATCCTAAATACTTCATTTTAAAGCACATAGTGAAAAGGTACTTGTGGATAATGTAATTCAATAGACCCTCTTTGTGGTTAAATCTAAAACAAGATCTCCATTTTTATCAAAACTAGATTTAGAGTCAGCATTACATTCATATTTATAATCATAATTAGGATCAACATCTACATCAGAATCAAGTTCTATTTTAAAACCAAAGTCAAAATTAGGTTATATTTTAGAACCACTATCATATTTAACATCATATGTAAAATCAACATTATTTTTAACATTAGCTTTAGAAACTCTTATGTTAGAATCAACTTTAGAATCAAAATATATTAGTGAATATTATAACATTGGCTATACACTTCTATCAGATCCACTTGAGTCCAAATCAACTTTAGATTCAATATAACTTAGATGTTATGACATAGCTACACACTTTTGGTAGATTATATTGAATATAATTATGATCCTTTTATGGTTTTAAAGGATGCTTCCTTTAATATTGACACAAGTTATCTTAGTAGCCTCTACGAGGATAGTGTTTCCTTTTCACCTTCCATTGATATTACACATGCCTTGCCAATTAACCATCCTAGCCATTATATTGATATTCCACATCCCAAAAAATTTGATTAGGACCAACATGATCACACATTGTTGGACTTATTTAATGGTGACATTTTAGTGGTAGAATCTCTAGGGATCTAAGACAACATTCAGGTAGAAGAATAATCTCCTAGTGAAAGCTTGCTTAATGTGCTAGGGGATAATCAAAGTCTAAACTCAATATATTCTAGTGAAACCTTGTTTGAGGCCCTAGATGATAAGTAGGATACAAAATTATATTCATTTAGTGAAACCTTGTTTGAGGCCCTAGGGATAATCAAAATGATTTATCAATATCCCTTAGTGAAACCTTATTGAAGGTGGTATTGGATAATCCAAATTAGAAAAATCAAGAAGACTTTATCAGTAAAAACCTCTTCAATTTTGCAATATTTGAGCCAATTAGTTCATCACTACTTTATGAGGAAATTATTGAAGTTAATATCATCCCCATCACAACCAAAATCAAGTCAAATCTAAAATCAAAAAAATTATGTGTGTGACTAAAAGTTTCAATTTTCACTTATCCCCCAACAATTATACAATCCATTATGATCCTATTATTCATTCAAGATTTATATTCCATTATCTAATCAGATCATTTATCTAATGGCTATCAATTTTTATACTCCATGAAATCACTTTTTTACAAAGAGACTATGAAGATGCCTTGTTTATAATTTTGGAGGAAGCATAATCAATGGCCAATGAATATTAAAATAACATTAGTACAGCCTACATCAACCACAAATTTATAGTAGAGAAGCTATTAAGAATTCATATGGGTTAGAGATCAAAAATTCAACATTGTGCATCTTGTCATCCTCCATTGAGTTAAGATGCTAAAACTAAAAATAAATAAAAAAATCAAAATCAAATCAAAAGAGAGATAAATAATTATTCTAATGGTGAAAACCATTTTTATGGTACCTTGGGCAAGTACCATGATGAAATTAGGTTTTTGGCATCATGTGTAAATAATTCATTATCTATAAGTACCTTGATATTTGTGGGGGCATCCTTGGTTGCATTGAAATCCATTATGTTCATATCATATTGACCATCTTACCTTGTCCTGAACTACCATTCTGTTCATCCTACTTTCATCTAAATTTTCCATTCCCATTTTTATCTTCATAAGTAAGTGGAAGTTCTTATGAGTCTTGTTTTGGAAAATCTCTTGGTATATCCTCTTAGTGACACTTTGATGACTAGACATTTTGGTTCCCATGTGATGTGGTTCCTAGAAATTCCTTATTCATTTATCATCCATTGCTATCCAATTTGATAATTATAATACTACCATTTGCTATTAAATCCCATCCCAATGCTAGAATCAGTTTTTCCTTTTACTAGTGATCTCTTATGGGTGTATTTTTCTAAATGTTCCTAATCATTCCATGCCCTTGTCATTTTGAAAGTTTATATTTCATGCTCTTGCAATTTTTTTAGTTATCAATTTCACACTCTCATTATTTTATGATATTTACCATTATATCTCAAATTGATTCATGTTCTTATCCCTAATCATACTTATCTGTTAATTTCTAGTCCAACTACAATGGATTGAGGTCCCAATTAGACTATATAGGCAACACTTAATTTTATAAGGTTAGCTCAACCATCCCTTATCTCATGTTCTTAAAATTTTTCAAGTATATCTCTTTCCATTTTGGAAATCCTATTTAATTATACTCTCTCACCATTTTATGAGCATGTTCCTATGTCTTATATATAATCAAATCTCTTTACTTGTCATCTAATTTTATCCAATCCTAAAATCCTTAGGAGAACTACATTTGGCCTGAAGTTCATTTTGGATATAATTTCCATGGAAATATATAGGTATCATCCACTTTATTATGGAATTTGGAGTTATCTCAATCACTTCCTTTTTATTTTTCTATTCCCTCTTTGATCATGATCATTTTTCTATACCCTAGTTCTCAAAGAGTAATGCTTTATTATCACACACTAACTTTTCTTAATGGAATGTTTACTTGCTTTCAATTATTTGTTTTTAAATAGAATGTTTACTTATTTCTAAGGTGCCTTAGCTTGTTACATTTTACTTCCTACATGATTCTTGGTTTCTTAATTAAGATGTTTGGATGTGAGAAAATGTATTGGAGCTCAATTTCACTAATTGTTTATTTTCTTATTGATATGGTTTTTTATTATTCAAGTACCTTAATTTATTACATTATGTTTTCCACTTAATTATTTATTATTCATATCATGATTTTGAGTGGTGAATAGTTATATATGAATTATAATTGATTTAACTTCATTATGTTATACATTTAAAATTGGATTTTCCATAACTTGTTTTAAGTTGCATGTATTTTCATTTTGAATTAAAATTATTACACATTTTGAAAAATGAATGTTATCATAATATTTCCTAAATTATGATGCATAATATCATGTATAATATAAAATCAAGCTTCAAAATGGTTACCATGCCAATGCCATCAATCATATACATCTTTATCTTTTTGATCTAATCACCAAATCTAACAAACATCATAATCATTCTTCCATTTAAATCAAATCACTTCTACCCTACTTGGGGAAAATCAATTCATCATCATCATAAATAAAAGTGTGCAAGGATTAGCTCAAGCGGAATAATATTATCCATGGATTAATCTCTTATTTCATTTTTTCTTCTTCCTCTCTTTTTTGAGATCCCATCCATATCCTTCATTCTTGCATTCCCTCTTGAGGGGTCATCATCCTTAACTAGTTTCATTCAAATCATATATTATCTTTCCATTTAATCTCCCACACCTATTGATTAGGAATAATGAAATTAAAGCATATATTATTTCATCATCTAATTTTCATCCATCCTTTTTCCTTCTCTTTATTTGAGAAGTTACTTCATATACATCTCACAAAACATTCTCAAACAAGGGAAAATGTAGACACTCCATTTTATCACTTCTGTGTCAAGTTGAAAAATGGAATGAATTCATGTAATTTTACATAATATTATCTTAAATAATCTATTCATCTAACATACATGTTTAAATTCACCTAAGGACATCTCTAGGTGAGGCAATTTGATGTATTTGATATGTTCAATCATCATTCTATGGTTAATTTATTTGTTCAATCATCTTTTTCTAGTCAATTTCTCTATTCAATTATCATTCTATGATTAATTTATCTATTTAATTTTCCATCTTGTTAGTTTCTATTTCAATAATTTTATTTTTGTCAATTCACAAATTCCCCCTTTTCTAATCAATTAATGCTATTAATTCCCTCTTCTTTAAGTCATTCTTATAATTAAATTCTCCACATTATATTAATTAAATTGATCTATGATTAATTTAATTAAATGTTCTTCTAATTAATTTATCCACATTATATTAATTAAAATAAATTTTATTAATTTAATTAACCATTATTATAATTATATTTATATTACAAATAGATTCCTTTCAATTAATTAATTATTATTTTCCTTCTAAGTGGGCATCTGCATGCAAAGAAAGAATCTTGAGATCCTAAGAATATACTATTAAGATCACACCAATTATGAAAAGAATTAGTAATAAAGTGGAATTATTCTCTATCCTTAATCTTGGAAATAAGATGAAGGGCCCACCTTTGATATCCATGTACTTTCTTGGAGAGGATGTTCTACCCTTCATCTTGTAAAGAGCCCACATTAATTCATCTTTGTTAGTTACAAAGGGGCATCCTCCACCCTTCATTTTAGAAATAAGATAAAGGGATTATATTCATACATTATTGATATTTGAAAAGGTCATCCTCCACCCTTCATCTTGATTGAGATGAAGGGATTCCATCATTTATCCATGTGCACACTTGAGGACCATTTATAAACTATTCATCTTGAGTTCAAAATGAAGGGTCCTCTTCAATTTGGTTTTATTATAAATAATATGATTTAAATCACTTTTCTCATGCTCAAGATCTATAATGAAGTGCTGACCATTTCTCAAATCACCTTGTGAATCAACTCTTCTACACTCTTTGATCAAAGTCTTCATGGTCCATAAATTTTATATAAGTGTTTAACTACAAATTGGCATTGATAAAAGACATCTAAAGCTACATATGAGCTGCATCCCAACAAAGACAAGCTACAATGAGGTTTACATCATGTTTGTTTCAATATTTATGAATTTTATTATTTTATATTTATTAAGATCATGAGGTCCTAGGTGTATGTTTTCATATTTGTCGTCACTTTTCTTGTTTAGCAACTTTGTAAAAATATTGCAGATCTACATTCTATTGACACACCTAGGTCATGGAGAAGGGGGTAATTGAGTAATTATGTATGAAGGGAAATCAAAAGTTTTTATTTTCAAAATAATATCATGGGATTCATCATCATCAAAATATAATAGGCTGGGTGTTATATTGCATATAATTTCAAAGTGTCTATTATAACCTCTATTAGAATTAATGGGATAATTAAATCATTGAGATATGAAAAATGAATGCTAGGTAAAGGTTCAAGAGTGGGTATTTCAAAAACATCATGTTATTAAAATTATCAAAATTGTAAGGGCTCGTGTCTCCTTGAATCTTATATATAACACTATTATGGGGGAATTTGACACATTGACATGCCAATGAAGATATAGTTCTCATGTTATGTGTACATAATCAACTGAGTAAAATTATATGATAATGGGAAGTTAAATATCATGACTTTAATATGAACCCTGACAGGGGGAGCCATGATAAGAATCCAAACACAATTGAGTGAAGACACATGTCCTCAATTGTAGCATTGACATGTACTTTAGATAGATTTAAAATTACATTATGCATATCCAAGTGTTTTAATGAAGTCAAAATATGTGATGTGAGTGTAATAACCTTCATCAATAAAAAATACTTGACTTGGATATCACCAACTTGTACGTCAATTAATAGCAGAGGATCATCCATACAAAGTAATATTTCATCAAGAATTATTGAAGTGATGGGAAATTCAAGTGAAAGAGAAGTATCTATAGTTTCATCAACATGTATAGACATTTATTCACATTATTGGAGAATGTTATCCTCATAACCAAATAAAATAGCTTCTTGACCCATAAATAGAGGTCGAGGGATGCTCATTTTAAATAAAACTTGAATTAAATTTTTGTAATGAAGAGGATAATTTATCATGATTTATAGAAAATGAATTTAATATGGGAAGTGAGAAAGTTAAGTTATAGGATCCCATTCATCATATCTAGTTGGAACTATATTATTTAAAGGAGTATAATGTTGAAATAAGTGCATTGAAGGAGTGAAAGTACACTATAATTAATGATACTTATAAGTATTTTGTGTAGACTTGGTTAGTGTATGTTGGCTTGGTGAATCACTTTGTGTGGAGTTAATTGATGTTGTTTTTGGCATGGTTATGTTAAGAATTGACTCCCTTGAGGTGGTTGATGTGATAGGTGAAGATGTAGGTTGATTCACAATATCCAATAGAGTTAGTTCTAAGTGAGAGGAGGTGGATGGTATTAGATTAGTAGATTCCATTAGAATGAGATAATGATGAGTATCAAGTTGTATCATTGTATTAGGTACAATTTTAATAGATGGCAATGGAATAAAATGTGTTTCCTTATGTTAGATATATATGAAGTGAGATGGATAAGTACCTTTAACAATGTGGAAAGAGGGAATGTTATTATTATGGCCAAATGCCCCCTTTTATTAGAAATGGGGGGTCCCTCTTTAAAAATTATGGGATTCAAAGTTACCAGACCCATCATCTCATTTTGATGGGTTCTTAGAAACAAGCCTTTAAAACCTATCACCCTAGTTTTCCCAAAGCATATGGTACATTTTTAATCATTGATCGACTTGAGATAAGAACCTTAGGGAATTCTAAGAATAAACACATTGAGTCTTGATAATGTTCCACCAATAAATTAAATTTTGTCTTAATTAATATATTTAATGTGCTAAATTTTTAGGATTTCTCTCACTTGGAAATTTACCACAGTCTTAATCCTTTCTTGGAATATCAAGCCCCAAAGTCTTATATGGCCTTTGGGAGCCTAACTAGTAGCTAGGTGAGAATTCAATTAGTTGCACTTATTTTCTTTTTCACTTAGTTATTTTCATAGTTTTTCATATACATAAATGGTGCAATAAAGGGATGCCACATGGGAAATTATCAATGATGTCAGGACATGGGAAATTAGAAGAATACATGTGCCCTTTTATAAGATTTGTTAGTATCTTAGTCTTAATACAAATGTTAGAGCCCAAGAGAGCCTGATGTAATGAGGAAGTATCATGTGGCCCAAGGTCAAAGTTATTAGTACTCTATCCAATCAACCTATGACAAAGTTAGAATGGCTAGTATCCTATGACCTGATAGAGATGTTAAATCTTGAGAGAGCTTGAACCAACTAGGAGGTGCCATAATAACTAGAGGAAGAATGGTCAGTCTCCCAATCTTAATAGAGATGTTAGAGCTTAGGAGAGCCTAAATAAATGAAAAAACACCACATGCCCTAAAGGTTATAGGTGCCTAATTTTGACCAATTAGCTCTCCCTTATGTCATATGTGTCAATATACTAGTCTTGATAGAGATGTCAAATATTAAGAGAGCTCGATGCAATGAGGGAACAACAATCAACCTATTTTAGAGTAGTTAATCTCCCTAATCTGATTGAGATATTAAAGCCCAAGATATCTTAACATATCACAACACACCACATGGCATAACTATCTATATTAGTAGGTGTGCCCATAAAATCCCTAGGATGATTCAAATGAAGTACAAGTGGAATTATAGGGGTCTATCAAAGGAAGCTACACATCCCCAACTAGAATCGCATCCCTCCAAAGGGTATAATATCAAAGTAATAGGTTATTCCTAGGTGTTAACCGATGCCAAAAAATCTTATAAATAGAGGGAACATGGAATGAAATAGGATATGTCTTGGAAAATTTAAAGATGAGGTGGTTGTGTGCCTACCACACTCTAAAAATTAATGAAGTGGGGAAATGGACCCTAACTAGATAGTTTAAAATATCACCTCACCCTCATCGGGTTTGTTAGGTGGTGCATAATCATGATCTCTAAATTTAACTCCAAATTTAGAAATGAAGGAAAAAATTGAGTCACCAACTCAAAATTGAATCCAAAAAGAGTGAACCACTAAATTACATTAATATATGAGGGTGAATGCGATTTTTTATAAGTTCCTTGAGGAAATTTATTAATGGTTATCACTCCTAGATTATTGATTCCACCAAGTACCCTCTATGATTTTTCCCCATTTAATTGAAATGTTTTAATTGAATCTCATTATACTACCATAGTCACCTCATCTTAAAATCCTAAGGTTGAGCCTAAGTACTATGATACACTCTTCTTGAAAGGCTTGACTCAGTTCAATCACTACAAAAAAATGTTCAAGGCTATCAGCCAAGTACCCAAGGAATCCAATAGTGATAATGAGGAAGAAGTAGAGTTTGAGGATGCCATATTGACATATGAGAAGTGTGGTCTTCATAAGGCCATGGCCAATCTATAAGTGTTCCCCTATGTTGATTTATTTAGAAAGCTACTGTTGATGGCTAGGCAAGTGAAAAATGACATTCATGACATGGTTTGATCATCCAATTATAGTAATTAAATTGATTACATCTCTATGAATACCTTTAAGGCCTATTATAATCTCCTAGAGTTTACCTTTACATATGACACATATGTGATGAAGGCCTAAACTGATTCCTACCTAATTGATGATGTCTTGAGGGAATGGGCTAAGAACTTAGATGCCAAGTCGGTAAATAAGGAAGACACTAAAACATACATAATCAACACCTTTAAGGAGGGTATATTTATTGGCATGATTCTACTAAAATAGTTGTTCGATGCCCCAAACTACTTACACATCAACATGTTATGGGTACCCCTACTCCACATGATTCTAGATAACTCTTGAGTATTAGGAGGAGTGGTTAATTTCAACATGGTCAAGGCCATATTAGATTATTAGTAAAGAAAGGATTTACACATGATGATTTATCTCATATATGTAGTCTATAGGATGATCACCTTTAAGACATCTACTTTCTTGACATGGGTTCCTAGAGCCTCAGTGGTCCATGTTATCTTTTATAAACTATATATCCATCACTATAAAAACCATATTAGGGATATGTACAAATAATTCTACCTAATGGTGTATAACATAATTAATGAGGCCTTTATGCCTCATTTATCTAAATAAATTAGTGGATTATTTTCTACCATCAATGAGTACTTATATTACTAGGATGACACTCTAATTCAAGTCACAGGGATTCTAAAAGTTCCCTTCTACTTACCCTATTATGTCCTAGAATATCTACAAAATGGGATACTACATATCAATTAATGGAGGGAATATTGAGATTTTATGTCAGTGACCAATAAAAGGCATGCCCACCTATCCAAATCACCATTTGACACCATGTATACAAGGCCTTCCATCCTCTACAAAATATGGTAGCTAGGAGAGATTATTTTATCCTAAGGAGAGTCGAGCCATGAGATTGGGACCCATGGGGAATGATCAAATCCTACTTGGTGAGACAATCAACTTGCATTAATGTTAATTATGGATACCATCCTAAATAGGATGATGATTCATACTTTAATGTGGTGGATAAATAGGAGGTACTAGCTTGAATTTAGGCTTGTAGATAGAAGAAGGGTAAGAAGGTTCATCCTAGGCTAATTGTTGCTCCCTATGCATCTACCCAATTAGGATAAGACATCTAGTTGAATATTACCTATATTTCTCAATAATTTTATAGGGTATCTTAGTGCCTTATCCACCTCAAGTTATTCCTACTCACCATGTGGTTCCACCTCCTTCACCTCTAGTAACTCATCCAACTCATCCCTAAGTATTTCAAACCTGGGTGACTTAAAAAAAGTGGATCAAACCTAAGTAACTTGAACCCAAGCCACATAATATTTTAGGTTTGACATTAGTGTTATCCCAAATATGAATCTAGGGCATGACTAGTAGTAAGTACTAGTACAAGCCCCTCTCCTCACTCCCTAGCAACCTCTTATGACATCACCTAACTTCTATTTCCCTTAATAGTCTACTATGATAACTCCTTCACTCTTCCAAATTTCTCCTCCTCTATAATTTAATAAAGTGCATCTAGTCCTAACTATACATAGTGTCTTTGCTTTTCATTTCCATCTACCTTAGCCATTCCCCAACTTAGGACTTCCCTAGTGCCCCTGCTAGTCATTCATCAAGTTTAAGTGCTCGTGAGTTCCCTATCTTCACCAATTTCCCTAATAACTCTATGAGTTAGTGTACATATGTGTACATATCAATAACATTGGACCATTTTGGTGACTTCTTTAGTGGCTCAAAAACTACCTCAATCAACCCTCATGGCCTCTTCTACCTCTACTCCCTCTATAATAGCCTCTAGAGCTAACCTAGGTAAAATACCAAGAAAAAATTAGAAGGTAGTTAATTCTTAATATTTAATATAGGTACTTAATTGTCCAATTCCAATTCCACCAATTTGTAATGTTTTTTGACACCAAATCTAGTGGTTATGTTGAACAAATTTGACCCTGTAGGTCCAATTAGGACCCCTATAGGTAAAAAATTGATCTTTAGGTGTTTTTAGGGGTTTAATATTTTTTCATAGGGTGTATTATAGGTCATTTCATGTCACATTAGCATTGGTCTTGATCATTTTAATCCATTTATCTTTTAAAGTCATTTTAGTGATCAATATAGAGCATTTAATGTGTTATATGGCCTCCTTAAAAAATGTGAAGGTTTAAAAAGGTAATGTCACATTCCACATGTCCTATTATGCCTTAATCAACTATTTTTAACTATAAAGTGGTAGGTTCTTCAGAAGGAAGAGAAATTTTCTTGTAAAAAAGAGGGATTTAGCACTTGTATGGCCCATGAGAGAGTGTGACACATGGGATAAGGTTGTGAGATGACTCTTTAGCTTCTACAGACTAATTTCCATGTTTTAAATGCTCTAAAACTTCAATAAAATGTCCAAAACCATTCTGATCCTTCTTTACCCTTTTAGACACATAGAAGTGGTCTACAAGTTTTTGCTTGGTATGAATAGTTGAGGAGGTTTCATACCAAAATCCTTTGGGAGGTGAAAATACACTTAGATAGATTCATTTTAATAGTAATTTTTAAGTATTGTCAAATATGATTTACGAATCATCCCTAACAAGTTGACTATGTTTTTATGCTCATTATTTCCTGCACCTTATAGGTTTTGTTCTTGTTTGGACTATTTCATATATATCACTTCGTGATTATATTTACATATGATGTTGTATCTCTCCTAAAATTATCTCCATTCTTGGTTTAGTATTTCAAGATGTTTTCATGAGAAAATCATCCTAGGTTTCCATATTGGTCTCATTTGAAGATAACAAGTAGGTTTCCACCATTTGCAAGATATTCATGCTTTGATAGTGGTTTTTGAGGTTTAATATAGGTTGCTTTACATTTTTTCAATTTTCTATTTGTCACATTCACCTTTCAACCTCTTATCCTAAAATATTCTTCATGTAATTATAGTCATATGTAACATATATAGTTAAGTAGCCATGAATGTACATCTGAAGGCATCTCTTGGAAGGATATCATTTTAAAATAGATTTTTTGAGACATGTTAAAATAACTTGATATTTATAAATACTCATTTCAATAATTTTTAAGGATCTTAGGTTTTTTCATGAAACCATTCACTATGCACATTACACCAATCCTGCAAACTGCCTACATACAACTCCACATGCACCTATAGGTGCCCTCATTGGACTAATCATGTTGAAAAGGAAATTTTGAGTTGAGAAAGGTTTTTATAATGAAATTAGTCTATTTTTAATCATTTAAATATATAAAAAATCATTTTAATCTCATAAATCATGTATTCTACCAACTTACTCATCTTCACTACCTGTATGTGCAAATTGCCACCTATAGGTAGCTTAACAAAGCGCTGAGGAGTCATTTTAGAGAATTTAAAAAAGTGAGGGAACTCATTTTTAATTCATAGTATGAATTAATATCATCAAATACCTATATTTAAGGCTATACTATTAGGAAAAGGTGAAGGGTCACTCCCAAAGGTAATGACTATGTATTTAGGGATTAAATCCCTAAAATAGGAAAATCGAGGTCCGAGCCATTTTGATAAAGTAATAAAACAAGGTTGATAAGATATTTGGGGTATATAATTTATTAAACCTTATATATTACATAAATTAAAATACCTATGAAAAATATGGAGGTCAGATGACTAGGGGAAGATGGTTGTTAGAAAGCCTAAAGATACACTTTTATACATTATTTTCATGTAGTGACATCTACAATTTTGAGCCTCAAAGAGACTTTACACCTCAAGGTTATAATACAAACCATGTTTCATGATTTAATAGTTTTATATTGTTTAATATATCATTTATTACCTAAGGATAATTTATAGAGGATCATATATTGTGTCTTAAGCCACACATACACCTACAGGTGTGCCTAATTCTAAAATGACTCACCTCAAGTAGACTATTAACCTATGTATCACCCATAGCATGGGTATAATCATAGATATATAAAATTTAGTTGATTTAAGGTGACTCTAAAATACCTTAGAGGATATCCAAAATAGCATGACACATATTCCACTATAAAGTCACCTACAAGATCATACTTATCCCAACACAGTTGATTGTGACAACAGTAAGCAAGTTTGATTATGTAAGCATTAGTAGTACATAAATATGAAAAAAATGGATAAAAGAAAATAAAAAATGAATTCAAGGAGATATAAATGGTTCTATATACATTGTTCTCAATCTTAAACATATAGGACTACCTACAGGTACCATCCAAAAAAATAAATATAGTTAGAGATAGAACTCAGGCTTGTCTAGGAAAGGTGTATGGAAGAGTATGTTAGAGGTTGGAGAGATAAATGAAGGTTTTAATAAATCCACTCTTATCATGATGGTATTATATATCTCTCATGATATACATAGAATAGATAATGGGATCTAGATAGGTAATACACATTCTATATGATATATACACCATCCACAATCTCCTTACCTATAGTGTATCTTGGGTCTTTGAGGAATTATAAGGTAAAATAATAATATTGAGGGATGAAATTTGTTTAATAGGGTATAAATAAATTTTATAACTCCATCCAATATGTAATTGGTATGAAAAAATAGGGGAAGTTCCTTTTATTTTGTCTTAGATAGAGGGCACTCCCCTTGTATAAACTCTATAGTTTTTGAGAGAGGGAATGATCAGGGAAAATAGGATATATTTAGGAATTGATAAGAGGTTTGATAATTTATATACAACCTAGGAAAACATATAAAAAAATTCACATAAGGATTAAATTAAACAAGGTGGTCTAGACCACAAAGGTTATAGTCAAACGTAAAAGATAGGGTTTTGTCCTAGTGTCCAAATGGGAAGTCACTTACACTTATAGCCTTAGATATGGATTATAACCTATTGTATCATGTTTATGGGATCATAAAAAAGGTTTTAAATCTCTTGGTTTGTAGATAAATCATACTTAATTCCTTTTTGATCTGATAAACAACACTAGGCCTATGCAGATGGAAGGAAAAGTTTGATAAGGTAACTTTGATTGCTCATATCTTACTTAGAACTTTTCATGGAGAACCAAGAAGTTTGGAGATGTTAAAAAATTTCATAAAAATTGATATTTTATAATTTCTTTGTGATTCTAATGTTTCATCTCTATTAAAAAATCTTAAGATCCTAATGCACTCAAAACCCTCACAAACTCTAGTTATAGACCCAATTGGGAAAACAAGGAAAGAGATGCATTAAAATTGACTATAATGTCTTGGGAAATGATTTGATATTATATATTACTATAAAAATACAATTTAAATCCACTTAAGTTAAACATTATCTATATGGACAAGGTATATAATTGCTTTTCTTGATTTTTTATGCATTATACAGGTTTTAAGAGGTTTCAAGAGATGAAATCAGCTTTGGGAGGAAGCTAAATACTTATCATAACTCCATATGGTAATTTAATACTTCATAAAAACTCTTGAGTGTTCCTACTAGAGTTCTCATCTCATCTAGTTTGAATTGGCATAGTGGACATGGTAGTGAGAAGGGTGAAAAACTTTAAGTGGGACTCTTTTTAAGGTGTTGCTAATGCCCATATTTCCATGGAAAATATTGACACATGTCAATCACCAAATTTTATGGATTTTAATGAGAAACTAAAGACATTTTGGAAGACAAGTTTACAAGGTGTGTGAAAGAGGATTTTTCTTTGACTGTAGATGATGATAATTCATTTTATGAGGAATCCTGATGATTAGGACTATAACGAATGTATGGAGAAGCATGTTTGTAACCTTTACCCTTAAATATAATCATTATACCTATCCCTAGTAAATTTGGGATGTTCCAACATGAATGAATTATGAATTCAACTTTCTTGTGTAGAATATGAACTTCTATGCCACATTTCGTGAGTTGGATAGTTTCAAGAGACATTTGTCCTATCAAACCTTGTATGATCTATCTCCTAATTCATTATTATACATAATTAACTTCTCCTCTTAGCATGAAAAGTGTATTTTTAACCTTTACACTTCTTTATTCTCTTCTTTTCAAGCTAAAAAAGAACTATCCATTTGGCTTTTGTAAAATATGCTCCACTTGAGTATGGTGAAGCCCTGCTCATTTGCATACTATGGATCAATAAATACTATTGATTTTACCTCTTCAATGACTTTTCATAGTATGTTCACTTGAATTATTGATCTTGCTTAGTGATGACTATTGTTTCCTGAGCAATGTTGTCTCTTTCTCACACCTATTTGTAGCTTGAAAGCTTCTCCTTATAGGTCATGTGAAGTTTTCTATGAACTATCAAGGTTTAGTAAGTTATTATATTAAATTTAATGACATTATAAGCCTCTTATCCAATATTCCTAACCTAAAAATTCATCACAACCTCATAATTAAATATTGATGTGAGAATATTCTAATTAGAGAAGTCTATACCTAGTTAGTCTCTTGGTTTCATGTGTGACATACAGCTAGTTGGTAGTCATTAATAAATTTGGTGGATCATCACCTTTAGGATAATTTACTTTAATTTTTCTCACCCTTTTACTTAAAATCATAGGTGTAATAATGATCTAAAATTGGTACATCAAGGGGGTTATCCCTATCTAGAGATTCACCTCATTATTAGGCTACCCATAGCCTATAAGTGTTTCAAGTATGCCATTTGGATGAGGAGAGATAAGACATCTCATCAAAGGGTGGAAATATAAGTGACAATAGTTTTTGGCATGATTTATGGGATAATTAATCTAAGAAGTTGAAATATTTTTGGTGTTATCTTTCAACACATTAACCTTTGGAGGCATCTATCTAAACATCAATGCCAACTCAGAGATTACATAGCTAGTTAAGCAACCTAGGTATTCCTTTTAAATATTGTTGATAATAATTCCTTGTGTTATTTCTTCGTTATTAAGTTATGTGGCTATTTATGGTGTTATTTATTATTTTACATAAGTTGGTGAGGTTTCTCAAGATTATGGCATTCCCTATCAACCTTTGTATGATCCTTATTATCCTTATCATGATCCTTACCATCTCTAATATGAACCTTATCAACTTGTCATGAGTTTTATTATTCCTATAACTATCCTCCTTAATACCTTTCTCCTCTTATTCAACCTAGTCACTTCTCAAATCAGTCCATTTCAACTTTCAAGTAAACTTTCTTGGGCTATGAGAGGTACATTATATATCTTCACACACATAGGGGACATGGTCTAGATATTCCTATTAATATCATTAATAATGTGAGAGATGCATTATATCTAGTTAATAGAGAGTGGGAACCTATTTAGACATCCAATTGGTAAAGAATTACAAGTGAGATGCTAGATGTGAGTGTCCTGGTTACATCCTTAGAAGATAAGCTAATAATTCATGAGGAAAAGCCTCACCATTTATATCAACCCTCATATTCACCTCCCCAAGATTTATATCAATACTACATGATTCCTACTCATGAACCTAATCAAGCTTATCAAAGTGATATTTTTCCCGATCAATTGGAAGAGAGAGTTGGAAAGAAAAGCCTTATTTTTGAAGTAAACCTTGATATGTAGATTGAGTTAGCCAATAATTAGATGCATACATCCATTTCATTAGTAAATAAAGTATAGTCTAAGCCCTCATTTCACTCTCCCATTACATCCCTACCTCAAGAAGATATTTATAGATATGAAATCCCAAGTTGGGGACAAGGTGGAGAATCCAAGCTTAATGAGATCCGAAGTTTCTTAAACACTTCATCTAATCCTCAAATTGAATCACTACCTCAAGAAGATACTCCTAATCCTAACATCCTAAGTTGGAATAAGGTAATGGAATGATGAGAAAAGAAAGGGGATAAAATCATAGATAAAGAGTATGATGCTGAGAAAGATCTTGATCTTATGTAAGCCCCTCTCACCCTTCCTCAAGAGACCTCTCATCTCCCATATCATCCCTCTTGTACTACTTATACTCATGAAGATGTCTATCAACTTCAAGAGAAACTTTTCCAAGATAACCTAGCCAAGAAAATTGAAGATTTAGAGTCAAGACTGAAATTATTGAGTCAAGGTGTGATGGAAGGTTTAGAGCTAAAAGAAGATCCTATGCCTAAACACACCCCATCTAACCTTACTTAAGAGATTGATCAAGATAAATCAAATTTAAATGAAGTGGTTATTAAATGGAAGTAATAAAACAAAGATATTTTAGCTCAAGGTCTACCTCCCCTTCCTCAAGAGCTTAAAAAAGGATCCCCTATAATTCATTCTCAATCTGATTTTGAGTCCCATGTTCCACCTCTATTAACTAGTTCATAACTGTCCTCACCCATCACCCTCTACCTTGATAAACCTATGGTATGGGAACATAAAGAGGAACATTTGGTTGAGAATAATTTATAACTCATACTTGAAGAAAATATATCTCCTTGGCAACCTCATTGGGCTAAGTCACCTAATTACAAGATACCTAGTCTTGGTGTCACCAAGAAGGAGAAGGAAATTGAGAATCTTACAGCCCTTGAGAACCAATATTAGATTATAATAGTTTATATACAGCCTAAAAATTCTAAAGAGTTTCCAAATTTTGAAGAATAAATGAGTCCTTGTGTTGAGTATTCTTGTTGTGTTGATAATGAAGAATGACTTCCTTGTGTCAAAGAAGAAATCCTAGATGAATTAATTTTGGATTCTAAATAAAAGGATGAAATATATTCTCTTGTTGTTACCATTTATTATTCTAATCAAAGAGAAGATAAGGACTTGTGGTAGTAGTTTTTAAGCATTTGTAATGAGTTTGAGTCTATAAAGGGGTCTAAAACTTCCTTAGAGATGATCGCAAGTGATGGTAAGAAAGATAAAAATTTTCAAAATGTCATAGATGAATGAGAACAAAGTTCACCTCAGCCTTTGAAGGTCAAAAAAATATTATATTAGCCTCAATCTTCCAAGGAAAAAGAAACTAATATTAAAACCATGCCTACAAAGAAGATTCAAGTTGATCATGAGATGAAGAGTGGGTAGTAGAATGAGGTATGTGTAAAAGGCCAAGAGGAATACATTTAAATTGGAGACCTATTTGAAAATGGTCTACTTGAGAGCTTAACAAGTGAAGTACCAAGAAATAGGTCTGATCTACCAAGCATCCAATTTAAGGATCAACATGTTTGGCATTATTATTCATCTCATGAAGAAGAATATTAAAGTAACTTTCATTTTGACCTTGGAAAGGAAATATTCTTAATTTTTAGTTGTGCATAGTTTTTTTTTTCTATTTTCCCTAAGTGCTTTGAGCACATGTGTGTGTCTTGTTAGTATGTTTTGATTTTTTATGTATATACAGTTAATTTTGTGTGGTTTATGTAATTAGTTGTCTTGTCTTGGTCAAAGCCTTATTTTCAAGTGTCAGGTCTTCTTGTTTGTCTTAGACTTTAGTTGATTCTAAAAGCCCATGCATAGGATAAGGCTATTGATTTTTAGTATAGAAAACATACTACCCCTATGATCCACCAATTTTTTGACCAAATTTGACCGTACATGTCAAATTGGGACCCCTATAGGTAAGAAATTGATTCTTAGGTGTTTATATGGGTCTAATATTTTATCATAGGGTGTAATATAGGTCATTTGATGTCATTTCACGTCACATTAGCCTTGGTCTTGGTCATTTTAATCTTTTTATCTTTTATAGTCATTTTAGTGGTCAATTTAGAGTATTAAATGATTTGTATGGCATCTTTGGGAAGTTTTAAGGTTTAAAAAGGTAATTTTACATGCCATGTGTCCTATTATTCCTTAATCAACTATTTCTAACTAAAAAGTAGTAGGTTCTTTAAAAGGAAGAGCAATTTTCTTGGAAAAAGGAGGAGTTTGGCACTTATACAACCCATAAGAGAGTGTGACACATGGGAGAAGGTTTTGGGATGATTATTAATCTTATTAAGACTCATTTACAAGTTTGAAATGCACTGAAAGTGCAAGAAAAGGTCCAAAACTATTTTGATCCTTCTTCACCCTTTTATACACATAAACGTGGTTAGTAGATTTATGCTTGGTACGACAAGTTGAGGAAGTTCAAACTAAATGAATTTTAGAGGTGAAATTATACTCACATAGATTCATTTCCATAAATTTTTTTCAAGTATTGGTCAGTTGTGCTTTATAAATCATCCCTGATAAGTTGACTGTGTTTTTTTGCTCATTATTTCCTACATGCTATAAGTTTTGTTCTTATTTGGAATATTTTATATAAATCACTTGGTGATTATATTTAAATATTATTTTGGATATATAATAAAATTATCTCCATGATTTTTTTAGTGTTTCAATATGTTTTCATGAGCAAATCATCTCAAGTTTGCAGATTGGTCTCATTTGAAGACAATAGGTAGGTTTCCACTATTTATAGGATCTTCATGGTTTGATAGTTGTTTTTAGGGTGAAAATAGGTTGGTTACATGTTTTAAATTTACTATTTTTTACCTTCACCTTTCAACCTCTTCTCTTAGATCAATCTTCATGGAATTTTAGTCATATGCAACATATATATTCAGGCAACCATGAATGTAAGTCTACAAGCATCTCTTGGAAGGATATCACATTAGAATAGAGGTTTTGAGAATTTTTTCAATACATTTATAGTGATAAAAATTAATTTTAATAATTGGTAATAAGATCAATTTTTTTCATGAAACCATTCACTATGCACATTACACCAATCTTGCTCACTACCTGCATACAACTCAACATGCACCTATAGGTGCCCTCATTAGACTAATCATGTTGAAAAGGAGATTTTGAGATGATCAAGGTTTTTATAATTAAATGAGTCTATTTTGAATCATTTAAAGATATAAAAACTCATTTTAATCTCATAAATTATGTATTATGCCAACTTACTCATCTTCATTGCCTGTATGTGCAAATGGCCACCTATAATTGGCTTAACAGAGAGTTGAGGAGTCATTTTGGAGCATTGAAACAAGTGATGGAACTCATTTTGAAGTCCTAGTTTGAATTAAGATCATAACATACCTATTTATAAATCTATATTCTAGGAAAAGGTGAAGGGTCATTCCCAAAGGCAATGATTGTGTATTCAGGGATCAAATCCCTAAAACAAGAAAATAGAGGTCCGACCCATTTTGCCAAAGTAATAAAATAAGGTTGCTAAGATATTTGGGGTATATAAATGATTAAATTTTTTTTCTTCCATACATTATAAGATATATGAAAAAATTGGATGGAAGATGACTAAGGGAAGATGGTTGTTAGAAGTCCTAAAGATGAACTTTTATGCACTATTTTTAGGTAATGACATCTACAGTTTTGAGCCCCAAAGAGAATTTCCAACTCAAGATTGAAATACAAACCATGATTCATGATTTAATAGTTTTATATGGTTTAAGATAGAAATAAATATCTAAGAATCATTTAGAGAGGATCATATACTATGTTTTAGGTCCCATATACACCTATAAGTATGCCTAATTCCAAAATGACTCACCTACAACAAACTGTTAACCTCTACATACCCATAATAGGGACCTAAGCATAGAGATATAAAATTTATTTGATGGTAGGTGAATCTAAAAGAAATCAAAGGATATCCAAAATAACATGACACATATTCCAATATAAAGTCACCTACAGGATCATACTTAGCCCAACACAATTGACTTTGTTTGATTGTGACAACAGTAAGCAAGTTTGATAGTGTAAGCATTGACAGTACATAAATATGAGACAAATGGATCAAAGAAATATAAAATTAATTAAAGGATATATAAAGGGTTATGTATGAATTTTCCTCAATCTTAAACATATATGATTACCTTTAGGTACCCTCAAAAACAAGAAATACAATCAGAGATGGAACTCAATCTTGTCTAGGCAAGGTGTATGGAAGAGTATGTGAAAGGTTGGAGAGATAAATTAAGATTGGAATCCCTACAATATTATAATTATGGTATTATATATATCTCATTATAAAAATAGAATAGATAAGTGGATTTAGATAGGTAATACACATTCTATATGATAGAAACATTGTGCACAATCTACTTACCTATAGTCTCTCTTTGGTATTTTTGGATTTGGAAGGTAAAATAATAATAAAAAGGACTTAAATTTGGTTAAAATTGTATCCATCACTTATATAATCCCCTATAATATGTGATTGGTATTATAAAATAGGGAAAGTGCCCTCTATTTTGTCTCAGATCGAGGGCACTCCCCTTATGCATAAACTCTAAAGTTTTTGAGAGGGAATGATCAAGTGAACCAAGAGATATTTAGGCCTTGATAGGAGGTGTGATAAGTTTTATAAAAACTAGGAAAAAATGGAAAACCAATCAAAATAGGAGTAAATTCAAAAAGGTGGTCTAAACCACAAAGGTTACAGTCAAGCCTAAAAGGCAAGGTTTTGTCCTAGTATCTAAATGGGAAGTCACTTACACTTATAGAATTAGATATGAATTTTAAAATATTTGATAATGTTTATGGGATCATAATACAGGTTTTAAATCTCTTTTTTTGTAGATAAATCATAAGGAATTCATTTTTGAGCTCAAAGATAACATTAAGCCTATGCAGATAAAAGGAAAATATTGATAAAGTAACTTTGAGTGCTCATGTATCCCTTGGAAATTTGCATAGATATCTAAGAATTTTGGATATGTTAAAAAAGGTACTAAAAATTGATCTTTTGTAATTGGTTTTTGATTCTAATTTTGCATCTCTATGAACAAAGCTTAAGAGCCTAAAGTACTCAAAACCCTCACAAACCCTAGTTCTAGACCCAATTTGGAAAATAAGGAAAGAGATGCATAAAAATGGAATATAATGTCTTGGGAAATAATTTTATATTATATATAGGACTCTACATATAACATTTTCATCCACTTGAGTTGAACCCTATTTGTACAGACAAGGTACATAATTGATTTTCTTAACTATTTTATAAATTATGTAGATTCTAAGAGGTTTCAAGAAATGAAATAAAATTTGGGAGAAATATAAATACTTATATTATCTCCATATGTTCATTTAATACTTCATAAAAACTCTTAAGTGTGCTTACCATAGCTCTCATCTCAACTAGTTTGAACTGACATAGTGAACATGGTAGTGAGAAGCTTTAAGTGGGAGTCTTTTTAAGGTGTGCCTAATGCCCATAAGGACATGGATGGTATTAAAAAAATTAATTCAACCCATTTTATGGATTTTCATGAGAAATTTAATCCATTTTTGAATCCAAGTGTGCAAGGTGTGTGAAAAAGGAGTTTTCTTTGACTACAAATGGTGATAATTCATTTTAGGAGGAATCATGATTATTAGGACTAAAAAAAATGAATGAATAAGAATGTATTTAGCCTTTAACATTAAATTCAATCATTAAACCTATCCCTAGTTATTTTGGGACGTTTAAATAGAGGTGAATGATGAAGGTAGTTTTCTTGTGTAGAATGATAACTCCTACGCCACATTTCATGAATTACATAGTTTAGAGAGCCATTTGTCCTATTAGACATTGAATATTCCCTATCTTAATTCATTATTATACACATGTAACTTCTCCTCTCAACATGACAAGTGTCCTTATGACCTTTGGACTTCTTTCTTCTTGTCTCTCTCTCAAGTTCTATAAGAATTAGCCATTTTGGCCTTTGTAAAATATGTTCCACTTGAGTATGGAAATTCCCTACTCACTTGAATACCATGGATCAATAAAGAATACTGATTTTACCTCTTATATGAATATTCATAGTGTTTTCACTTGAATTATTGATCTTGATTAGTGATGATTATTGTTTCCTTAGCATTGTTGTTTCATTCTCACACCTATTTACAACTTAAAATCTTCTTCTTATAGGTCATGTGAAGTGTTCTATGAAGTGTCAAGGTTAAGTGAGTTAATATATTAAAATAGTTCCATTATAATTCTCTAGTCTAGTCCTTCTATCCTTAACATTCATCACAACCTCATAATGAAATATTGATGTGAGAAGATTCAAATTAGAGAAGTGTATGCCTAGTTAGTCTCTTGGTTTTATGTGTGGAATGCAACTGGTTGGTATTCATCAATCAATTTTGTGTATCAGTGCCTTTAGGATATTAAAATTTTAGTTTTCTCTCCCTTTTCATTACAATAATATGTGTAGTAAGGATATAAAATTGGTACATCAAGGGATCTATCCCTATCTAGAGATTTACCTCATTCTTAGGCTACCCATAGCCTAAAGGTGTTTCAATTATGACACTTGGATGAGGAGAGATAAGACATCTCTTAAAGGGGTGAAAATTCAAGTGATAATATGTTATTCACATTTATCTCTAACCTCCCTTCTCCACCTCCCCACCCATACCTCTTTGTGCCTAGGGAATGGTCCCAATGTTATAGGTGATAAAAATGACAATATAAGGTGACTCAAACATGCAACAAGATTTCAATCACACCATGGGGAGTATGTGGAAAATTATCCCATATAAATTCATGAAAAATGAGAACTCTATGGTCTAGTAGACCCAATAGGATATTATCTCCCTCACTAAGGTGAGGACTTCTATAAGGGAGGAGAAGGTGGTTGAGGATACTCTATCAGTTCTTTTGGATACCCATGGCATGTTAGAGAATCTAATAAAAGAAATGTAGAATTAGGTTGAATCTTTGAAATCATAGGTGAAGATATCCTTATATATTGACTTAATCAGACATGTCAAGCATACCCTTCTATAATTATTTACATCCTTGGAAAAGGTGGTGGAAAATTTAACAAAAGGTCATACACTCTTTCAATGGATGCATGCCTACTTAGATATAATTGATCTAGTTGAGAGAAAGTGTAAGAAGTTGATGTTCATATTACAAAATGGAATGTTATTATAGATAATTTTCATTTCCACCTTAGACTTGATTTTATACCAGATATATGTCAGGAGAATGAGGGCCACAATGGATGAATGGCTAGGTTTGGCCCAAACTATGATATACCCCCTAAGAAGATGGTAAGAAGTATATATTAGCCTAATTCAAGGAGGTCAATATATCTATGTTATTTTAACTATATGTAACTTTGTAGGATAGGGGTGAATTTGGGGTCCACCTAGGTGATTTTGACTAGGTTATAAGGAGGAAGGTGGCCAAGGCAAATAAAGAAGGAACTCAAGTGGTAGTCAATCTCTTAACCTATTCCATGATAAACATAATATAGGTATCAAAAATCAAGGTGGATATGGAGGCTCCCCTATAGGTTTATCAAAGGTACATATCCTAGTTAGATACTATATTTAGAAATATTTCAAATAACCTCACCAAGTTGGACTGAGAATTCAACCTCATAGCAATAGTGTTAGAGGCCAAGGAAGTAAAACCCAAGCAGTTAAGAGATGACACATTTTTTCCACCTTAAATTATTGGTTAAGTGGTATCCTATGTATATTTTTGAAGTGAGTTAAGGGGATTTTCCATTTTTTTGAATTATGTAGCTATAATAACCAGGAGTGACCATCACAGCCCAAAATGGGAATCTCATAATACTTGGAAGTAATCCCCCAATCTCATCTATAAGTATGCACCTAAATTATGTTTTTAGGGTCAACAATTATTAGCTCCAAGGTTTGTCAAAATTAAGCTAATGTTTAACTTGTTTTCTCCTTTTCTCTTTTGGATTGTGAAAAGTTGGCCATGGTCTATATTTTTATAAGAACACTTGTTTTTTAATCAATGCAATTTTTAGATTGCTATAAAATGCATGCTTTGTATATCAAGGTGTCTATCATATCCATTTTTTTAATGAATGTTAATGTTAATATAACTTAACTAATGATCTATCACTTAATGGATGTAATGGTTATAACATGATCATCTACTATAACCTCTTTGTGAAACCTTCTTATTTTCCTCACAATATTCTTAATCTATGTGTCATTTGCTATGGGATTTTTAATATTGATACTCAGTGAAGGTTCCATAAATAAACATTCTTATTGGTTTCGCTAGACTCTTCCCATTGTGTAATTGGAGTTAAAACCTTTGGTGAAACTTAACACACAATGGTGTAATTGTGGTAGAGGCACTAGGTTTGGTTATTAAATCATTAATCTCATTCTAAGCTAGAAACATTCTTTATTGCCCTACTCTTCCCACCCATTTTATGTTTTTTTAGAACATGAAATACCTCCATTTTTTATTATAAAATGGTAAAGAAATTCATTAACATTAATAGTATAACCAAACAAGTAACTCACATCTCAAATAATTTGTTTTAAATATTTGGTAGTGACATTATATCTCTTAGAGATTATTTCATGTAGGCTCCATAGTGAATCCAAATACCTAAAACCATGACTTGGGATAATCTCACATTAGTCCTAAAATGGAGGATGAAATTACATAATTATTCCCACTATTATCTTTGAAAAAATCCAATCTCATGAGTGTTTTTGGAGTAAGGATCCTGGATCAAACAACAACTAACACTAGAAGGAGGGATTTTTGATAATAATAATAATCCAAGCATTGAAACATTTTTTTATTGAGTCTTGTTTCCCCTCCTTTACATTCCCTAAATTATTGCTTTCTAAACACACATAATAGTTAGTGATAGAAGGAGGGATTTCAATAATTTATATATTGAGTGTTAGTTTATTAGTGATTATGTTTGTTGATGTAATGTGCTAACCCTTGATTTTCTATGAAACACACTAGAGACCAATTCACCCTTCACCAAATTAAGGTCCTATCATGGCTGGCTTATGGTTTCAAACTTACAATTCCATTGGAGACCTAGGATTGGTAGACCTAGAATCATACCTGTAGTAGTCCCTTATAGGTTATCCTCTTAATCTCCCCCAAATATACCACATAGAATGGATAACCTAATACCCTAGTTAGATGGGTCAGCGATTAAAGTTCTTGGAGTTATCTATGACTTACCTAAAAACCCTTAAAGGTATATTCCCTATTTCACTCCCAGTGTAGGACAAATTATCAAAGATAATATGACCTCTTATAAGATTACCCTAAGGTTTATAAATGTGGAACATGAGGATGTGTTGTGTAAGATTTTCCCATTCATTTTGATGGACTCATTCTATGATTGGTTCCTCAACCTCTCTGAGAACTTGATCCCCAACTAGGACCATTTTAGTACTACTTTCCTCACCTAGTTTAGGTAAGTGATCAACCCTAATGTCCTTTACTGAAAATTCACTTATATTTAATAAGAACCCAATGATCCTATTAGGCACTTAAAAATTATATTTAAGAATATGTACAACTAGGTTATTGTGCTATACCAACCCAACCCCTAACTAATGATTAAAATGTAGAGAAATAATTTAGATCCTTGGATGGATATGTTCCTAAGGTAAGACCCAATAATAGTGGACTTAACCCTAGGCTATGTAGATTCTATTAATATAGATAGGTAGATGAACCTAAAATGTCAGATGATGGATCCCATTCTTGATGTACTACCCTAAATTTCCATATTTATCATCTTGCCCAAGGTTAATCGAAATTTCCCCCATACTTTAGCTACTTCCCATGGAATGGAAGGAAGTTATAATATAGTAGAGGAAATGAAGAAGATCAAATCCAACATCATGGTTCATGATGTTTCTTAGATCACTGAATAACATGATCTTCTGCTAAAGTCCTAGATTGAGAAGTTAACTCAACCAACCCATGATAAACCAAAATCAACCCATATAAATGTGGTCATTAAAAATAATAAGATTGAAGTGCCTAAATTCCTCTTGACCATCAAATTGTTTGGGAAAAAACTACATAATTTCCTAGTGGATTTAGGAGCCTTAACCCACATAATATGAACATGCATCTATGAGAAGTTAGGGTTAATCCCTATTAAGTTAGATAAGGTAGTGGTTAAACTATAAAAATATGAGGTTAAAGTGGTGGGTGATATTTTTAATGTCCACATATAGTCAGAATCTAAGCCTAGGATTTAACATTTCATAGACATCTAGGTAGTGGATATTCTTAAGGCCTATGGCATGCTTCTTAGTAGAGATTTCTCTAAATCTCTGAATTGGTATATGGACATATATGAGGAAGATAAATAAAACCTTGAAACTAAGTCAATTCAATATTACAAATCATCCCACATAGTGCTTCCTATTCTAAACAGGGTAGTGGGGCCAATGTTCTACTATTAGATCCTCAAGGGAGGAAACACTTAACGTCATATAGGTTTTAGTTTCCATACAAAAATAATATATAAGAGTATGGATTGATAATAATAGGATTATAGTTCACATTAAAACATAAGGCACATGAACTAAGAATATTTATTGACTCTCAACTGGTGGTCGAAGATCAAGAGTAAATTTCAATGCAAGTTATCATACCTTAGAAGGTATCAACATAGGGCGTGAGACTCAATCAAAATATTTAATGCATCTAATGTCATCCCTACCATAGGAAATAAAACTAATTTGATGAATCAATAACATATGTAAAAATAAACTTAACCCTTATATGACACTAAATAGAAAGGATTCTTTATGGATCTTGTCCCTTATCCCTTTATCCTTGAAAATGTGATAAACTTTCAAGTATTTAAGGATAACCAATAGATCATCTAGTTTCTTAATAATGTGGCGGTATTTAAAAACCAAATAATTGATGATGAAGATAAATACAACCTTTAAAATAATTCAATTAAATCTTACACATCATCCCATAGGTACCTTAAGACTCTACCATTCAACCTTTCACCATTAATGCATTAGGTCTACAAGTTACATTGTTTATGGAGTGTCTCAAGTCTGAGAGAAAATAGTGCACACTTACACTATTAGTATAACATAAAGGAGAATATATAGGTATTTTTAAACTAATTATTACCCCTTTTACTAATTTTCAAGCCTTGACCATGCTTTTGGAGGCCTTAACACTTCAAATTCTCAAAACTAGTTATAGGCCTATTAAGACTATATGGGGTTTTTGGGTAGAGTTTGAACTTGTTCTACCTTCAATTGAGTCAATTTTTTTTCTTGATAAATTTATTATTTAATAAATCCATTAAATCATTAAAATATTCACATAACCACCACTTTAATAGTTGGATAGGCCTTAAGTCAGTTGGGTAGACCATATGTGTGTGTATTCCCTTGAGACTAGTCTACCAGCATAATATTATAGGAGTCCTTTTTTCAACACTAGGCATATACTATCATGATTATTGATATTATATAATATTATTAAAATCCTATAAACTCTTGTTTCCTTCCACATCATCAACCCATTATTGTTTCAAAACCAACTTTCTCAATAGTTGATTGTAGGTGTGTATGAAGATTTTTTGAGTGTAGTGGTTCAGAGTTTTGATGGTTGAGAAACCCCATTAAACATTGAAATATAAATTTATTCATGCTATTATGGTAAATAATTATCTCATTAAAATCCTTGGAACCTTTTTTTTCTTCATTAGCTCTATCCAACACAACTTTTCAACCTGACTGATTGTAGGTGTTGCTTGAGGGGATCTTGACTATGTTTGATCTTGAATGTACTCTCATAACAATTCTCTAATATTTTTTAGTGGCCCAATCCTATTTTTGTTATTTTTATAATCTTATAAAAACCTTGACACTATTTTCTCTTTGGGAACATCATTGGCAAATCACACTTCTCCATAGTAAGTTGTAGGTGGTTGTTTGGATGGGTTGTGTATGTGAGTCTTGAGTTGGTATTTCAAACCTATCATGACATCTTACGATACTCAATCCTTATAAAGAGGAATTATAATTTTATTATAATATTCATATCCTCTTCAAGTCACACCATCAAACCCCTGTAATTTTTACTACCTACACACAAAACCCTATAGGTTTGTATTAGGTATGTTATCTTGTTTGCACTTATTTGTATTTGAGGTGCCTTGGAAATATCTAAAATACAAACTTAAATGGAGAATATAACTAACCATAATATAAAGGGTTGAAAAAAGTGTATTAATCTTGACTTGAAGCCACTCATAGAAGGAAAAAATCTACAACTATCAAACATTGTTCTATAGACCATTAGTATTCACTTATAACACAAGGAGATGGTTTTACCTATCTTTCCATGAACACACATGCCAAACCAGGTTGAATTAAAAATTAAATGGGTGGATATGCTCTAAAATTATACATACATTACTTTTTTCATAGATATCAATCTCTAAAGTGTAACTAGATGAGAAAAAACAAGCCATTAGGATTATATATGCAGTTTAGAGGTACTAAAAATATTAATGATTGTTCATAAAGCACATACCACCAATATTGAAATTATGACCATAAAATGAAATATCATAAGGACCTATAACATCATTCAAGTGCACTCACTCTAACTCCTCTTTTATAGTCCATATCAAATGAAAAACATTAACCCTTCCTAAGTTATCCAAATGAGCTATAAGAGAGAAAATAGTGTTTTTATTAATTTTGGATCTATTAAAGCCACTTGATCCTAAAAATTACCTATGGGGATAAAAATCCACCTTACTAAATCATTCACACCTATAAATGAGTCACCCCAATCCATAAAAACCTTTAAAACTAATATTTTGCATATGATCTTCTTATTTTTATGTTGAACCTAAAATATTTTAGTTTCAAAGCCTTCTCTAACCCTTTATCTAGCATGAAATTTGTTAGCTTGCTTCTTGACACTTTTCATTTTGATGAGATTCATGTAAAATTCCATAAAATGACCAGAAAGTGGCATAAAAGGATATTAAGAAAAATAGACAAATGTGACAAAGGTTAAAACATGTTTTATGACCCTAAATGTGTGACTTGACCTCACTTAGGACCATGGTGACCATTTTTAAACCTAGGGGATCTTATGGAAAGTTTTAAAATGTAGGGTTTGACCTAATTTGACATATGGTAAAATTTTGGTCCACATGAATCATATCTAAAAGGAGATGATTTCATTCAAAAGAGTGTTTGATACTTTATACCCCACATTATAAACAAATAAACCCAAGTTCAAGAACTAAAAGTACCAAATCATTAACCTTGACCTTGTGGAAAATTCTCATTCTATCAACATGGGTCCAAATTGGATAGAATTTGAATTAGATCAGTTATAAAAACTATTATTGAGGTAAAAAGATGTAATTATTTAGGCCTATGGAGACCTTAATGTCTTTGACATGAGTAATCACTCATACTATCCCCCTCAAACTAGGTCATAAAAATTTTAGGTAGAGGTAGAGACTAGTAAACCCAATAATGGAACCTTTAATACATAAAGAGGTCCATAGGATACTCTATGATAGGGTAATATTATTGATTCATCACTCTACCTGACTGGCCAACTTGGTACCCATGTGGAATAAAAATAGTTAAATATGACCATGTGTAGACTTCCATCATTTAAAATAAGCCTTAAAATAAGAAAATTACCCATTACCCTCCCTCAACAAAGTAATCTAAATGGTGAGTGAATCCCAGATAATTTCCCTTTTGGTGGATTTTCAAGATATAACCAGGTCTTGGTTAATTAATAATACTAGGTCAAAACTACATTCACCACCAAATGGTACACATTTTCCTATAATTAAATTCCCTTTATGTTCATCAATGCTGGGGAAACCTTTCAAAGAGTGATGTATTTTTTATGTAATCAAAAATGCATCATGTCTATGAATTAATTCTAGATTGGATAAGATAGATCATACCTAAACTTACGATTGGGATACACTTATTAAGTGGGAGCAAGACCAATATGAAGATTTGATAGAACCATTTAGGAGATCACTTATATCACTTTCCACAACACATCATGCTAGGAAGGGTTTCAAAGCCTATAGTCTAACAAAATTACACAACCCTAATGGAGTCCTAAGGTTTAAAACATTCACTTTATTTTAATAACAATAAATCAAAATCTAATCTAGTGCACACTAAATCTTATGGCACAAAGTCAGGGTTAGAAACAATAAAACAAACAACTAAACTAAACATGTACTAGAAGACATATACTTAAATCAATGTATACATAATTTTAAATACATGAAGATAAGAATATAAATGTATTATCTATCTACTCTTACAAAGGATAAATAAAGTGCAGATTACTTACCTTTGAAGATGAACCCATGAAGCCTCAATCTCTCCCTTGGCCAAGGTGCTTCATAATATGTTGTTGTGGTATGTAAGGATAGCCAAGATAAATCATATCTAGGCTACACAACCTATCTAAGCATCCAAAATACTTATCCATAAGACAAGATGCATATTTCTAAATAAAATATGGAACCCTAAGCTTTATTCCTCAAGTATAATGGTCAATAAGTAAATGTTCACTCTCACTTCTTTGCTAATAATTCTTCTCTTTTGAAATGGTGGGAAATAACCTTATATATATAGGTATAGGTAGATCTTGCCCTAAATCCTTCTAAGAACATCAGCTATACAGGGTCGAGCCAGTTGACCTAATGTGTTTTTGGGGATATTTTACTAGGTTTATGCTAGGTTGGTCAAAAGGATAACAAACCAAAAAAGTAAGGAATACTCCTAAACTGTACTAGGTTGACCTAGTTGACCTAGTACAAGAGATAGTTAAAAAGGAGTTTAAAGGAATAAAAGGAGGAATAAGAGGAAAAGACTAGAATAGGTAAGACTGAGAAAAAAATCTTAGGGTTAATGGTTTTAGGAGATTGGTGTGTATATGGCAAGTAGAAAAAGGAAAAAAATAATCTTATGAAGCATCGATGGTCTGCCCACCCCTTTCTTAATGCACAACTTAAGGCATGCACTTAGAGAGATTGAGACTTGACATATTTTTAAAATATACAAATTTTCATTAATAAATAAAAGTTTTAAAATATTGTGTGTATACATATTCCCCACTCAAATCTCATCATGTGTCATGTAAGTGCAACAGAGGATGGTGCTTTGAGATAAAACATGATAACACACAATGCTAATGCTAAGTAAAGTTAAATAAGTGGTAAATAGTATAAATAAAAGGATTGAATTGAAAAACACATAACTTTAACTTACCTTAGTGTCTTAGATAAATATTTATAATGTAATATATTTGAAGGCATCCAATATAGAGAATACTAGATGAACCTATAGAAGTTTGTGCAAAAGACTAGCCAAAAATTGAAATTTTTGGGAAATAGGCATATGATAGTGGAAAATAATATCTACATAATCATGAATCTAATGCATTTTATGATTTGTAAAATGGATGAGTAGAAACAAAGATAGAAGCAAAACAAGAAATCTGCATGACAATAATTAAAAGATTTGAATTTTAAAAAGTGTTTTTAAATAAGACAAAAGATAATTCATTTATCATTTTGACTTGATAGAGAAAGGAAAAAGATATTTGGAGAGAAAACAAGCTAGGATGGTGAGTAGATGACATTCTATGTGAGGAGAGGCTCTAGAGGTGGCAACAGGTGAACTACAAGTATGCAACTAAGAATCTCAAACTAGTTTATGAAATTTGTGTTGAATTAAGTGATTTTTTAGTAATTTTGAATTTTAAGAATTTATATATGTCAAAATGAGTCATAATCAGATTATAAGGGTATAAAATAGGAAGATTAGAAATGGGTTTTAAGGAGTTAGGTAAAAATCAAGAAAATTGCACTTTTTTTGGAAAATGCAAGGGGTTGGTGGGTAAAAGGCACTGGATTGACTCAATCAACCTAGTAGGTTGGAAATAAGCAAAATCCATAGTGCCGACCTAGTAAGTATGGGTCAACCCTATACATTTTATGGGTTTAAGTCCTAGTTTAGAGTTGTCAAGTGGACTGAAAGGTTTAGAATGAAAAATCAACATTAGAGGGGAAAATAAGGGGGTTAACTCAGATTTTTGAGTCAACCAAGCAAAAAGATAGGAAATTTTTGGTCAAACTAGTTCTATCAAAGGGAAAGAATGATAAAAAAATGCAAAATCTTGAAAGAGGGATAGAATGGCCTAAAATGACCAATTAAGGTCAAGAAGGACCGAAAAAGCTTTAAGTAAGCTAAAATGAGTAAAATAGAATAATGTAGGCTTAGTTTTGCTTTAGAAATGTAAAAAGAGTGTATCAAAGAATGTATTATGATTATACATGACATAGAGTAATTGATACATCCTTTATTATTTCTTAGGTGTAGGGATGATGAAGATTTTAGTGACTTGTAAATGCTTCATGGTTACCAATTTTATTAGATAGGTTGTCAAATGGAGATAGGTCTAGGTAGGATAGTCAAGATGTGCTAGATCTCCCTCAGTGCTGACCTATTAGTCATGTTCCTTAGTTTTTAGGAATGGTTTATTAACACCTTAATATGGGAGGTGGATGGGGATATAAAATAGGTGGATATCATACTAGAGGATGTCCATGCCATCTTAGAGCTACCTATAGTAGGAACATAGGTGATCGTAGGGATACCAAATAGTCTAAAGGAGAGGAGATCCTTAACCATGTGGTTTACAAGATTAGAGATGATATTACCAAGTAGGAGAGTAATCATGAGGATATGGATATGGAGGTAGAGATACCAAATGTACCACTACTAACTCCACATTGAGATGAGTAACAAACACCAAGGACATGATGTCCATAGAGGTAGGAGGTAGAAGAGAGAGTGGAGAATATTTCCATCTTATATGACCCCATAAGTGAGCTAGAGGAGATGATAGAGAGACTAATTAGACATAGACTAAGACTGACATGAGCTGTGATAGCTAGGTTTGAGATAATGAGGTAACCTATAGAGGAGGTGATAAGAGGTCATGTAGATGGGGATTATGTTAGGCAGTCACACAGATGGTAATACCATAGTACTTGAGACACAAATAGGTAAAAATAAATGGTTAAATTGTTGCTTAATTTTTGTTTAAATAGATAGATAGATATTATGAGATATGATAGTTATCTAATATCCATCTTGTTTGATTTTATAGGTGTAGGTGATGAGGAGGAGGAGAGATTGGGTCCATGGTGAGGGGATCAATCTATGACATCTTATATGAGACTTTGTAGCCATACAATCCCATGACACTAAAGGATTCAAGTGTACCATCTACCCCAACTCAATCGAGCTAGTTCAAATTAGCTAAAGACGTAGTGAGGTAGATACAAGTGCAAAGGGAGAGGATGTAGCCACCACAAATGATGGTTGTTAGGGACCTAAAGACATGGAAAACCCTATTAGATAAGAGATATATGCATCTAGCTATAGTATCAAAGATGATAGAGATCTAGACCTAGTTGATGGAATCTTAGATGCATGTAGCACACCTATATGGATAGGTAGGGGGATTGAGATCTTAGACAACCTCCTTATAGCATACCATTTAGAGGATTAAAACTAAGGCCTCAGTAGGTATCATGGCTAGGCCATGAGATAGATAGGATAAGACCTAGCCATAGAGTTAGGGCATGGTATATGGTTTCATATTTTATATAAAACTCATGATATGTATGATGGATCATTTTGGCATACTGTTATATGTGTATATTGTAATTATGGTTTAAGATGTGGATGCTTAGGATATATTTATTTATAGAACATGTATTTATCTTTTTTGTGTATGCTATAGTAAATATATAAGATGTGGTTTCTTTTCTAGCATTATGAAAGACACATGCATGGTTAAAAAGAAACAAGCAAAAGATCTTAGAAAAATATAATCAATCAAGATAATGTAGTACCTATTATTCAAGATGGGAAATGTGTAATAACAAAAAATGATTAAGTATAAAGAACCAAGAAAATTGTAAAACAAAATGGTAAAAAAGAATTTGTTTTTAAACCAATGTAAAAGATTTTTGCACCAAATTAAAACAAGTAAAATCATACTAAATATCACATTAGGAAGTATGACAAAAAAACTAATAAAATGGAAGGTATGTAAAGGGGCAAAAATGGTATAAAAATAAATAAATTGAGCCAATCAATCATACTAAATCATGCTAGAAAGTATGAATGAAAAACAAAATTACAAAATATTGGTCTTAAATTGGTCATCCTAATTCAAGCTAGGCAGTATGAAAAATTCAAGAAATGGTTGAAATATTACATGCACTCAAAAAATAAGAAGATAAAAAGATGAAATAAAAATTAATTAAGAATAAAACATATTAAATATCAAGATGGGAAGTATGTAAAATGACATGTAACTTCATAATCGATTGAATCTTATAATCTCAAATTTGACACATGTAATTTGGATGGTGATATGGGTATTAGAAAATTTTGTGAGGATGGTCGGGTCCTATCCATGGTCTTACACTACAACTCGCCAAAGAGAAAAACTCTAGGGTGGAACAAATAGGAAGAGTGGGTAATAAAAGATGTGGATAATATGAAGGAAAATATGGTAATTTGTGAGGATGGTCGGATCTTATCCATAGTCTTATAATGCAACTCAAAAATCAAATCCCAAGGGGGTGATCAATACACCAAATAGAAAATATCAAGAGGAAATGTAAGTGATATAAGGAGTGAAAAATGGAGTGTAAAAATAAAGACTTAGGCATCTTATGAGAATACCTTAGGAGAAAAGAGGCATACTAAGTACATGAGAAGACATAAAGTGACTAGTGGTTATTTATGTACAAAGGAAACCTACTTGATATATACACAAAGATATGTAGGAAAATGAGTGTGCTACTAAGATAAAATCATGAAGGTAGATTAGTACAAGAAAATAAAATGGACCTGCCTTCACATGATGTGTTCCCTGATCTTTAGGACCCCTTATAAAGCTGTCAATTTACTATGAGGATTGGGTAGCACTGAAAGATTTTTTTATTCTCCTCTTCTAATATACTATCCTACCACACCCCAAAAGACTTCATCTCTATGTGAAGCTGACTATGGAGTTTGATCTTAGAATAAAAGAAGGAAATGTTCTTTGAATCACATATTTTAGTGTGATTTAGACTTTTAAGAATAATTTTGCCTTTTGATATCATTTCCTTTTGTTTAAATGATTTATTTTTTAACTTTATTTTGAAGGATTTTTAATATTCCTCCTCCATATGGATTTGGAATGACCAATCATGGGATAGATAATGATACACACAAATGAGCTCTAGGCTAAGGCTAAAGGAAGCTAAGTGACCAAAGATAAAGACTGACTAGGACACTTAGGCTTGACATTTAACTAACATGTGATCTCAAGCCTCAACCATGTAAATTCTTAGTTTGTAGAAAAAGGAATAGGGAAAAAGGAGATCCAAAGTGGATAGGAAAAAGGAGATAATAATGAGATAGATTGTTTTCTAGTTGATTACACGATAAAGGGATATAATAACTAAGGGGAACAAGGTAAGTATAACCAAATCACCATGACAAATTATTTATGAAAAATAAGGATAAAAAAGTAAAATAATCAAGAGATGAAGTAAAATATATCTAGGAAAAAGGGAAGGGAAAGCAATGATAAATAAAAGATAATCATATGCAAAAATAAATGATAAGTAAGATATATTAAAACAAGTTTAAGAATTCATGATATAAGATAAGTAGAAATTTTACACAAATTTAAATGATATAATAGATATAAATGAGATTGGAGCACATGTCCAATCTAAATAAGAATGTGAAATCACCAAGCATGTGTTCATAAATACTGGTAAATTTTTCCACACATATTATCTAATATATCAGATAGGTCTCTATGAAGTTGGATACACACTATTTCTAATGTTTCATCAATCTTCAATAAATATTTGGAAAATACTTCTTTTCTAATATCCTCAAATAAAAAAGTAGGAACACTCAAAGGATCATGTTGAGGAGGAAAACTAGGCAAAGTTTGGTCAAGAGAATGCACAGGAATAAAATTGATGGGAGGAGAAGGAATCACTAGTGGAGAATGATTCATGGGTGAGGGAAGGTCCACAAGTGAAATGATCATAGGTGGAGGCATAAAAGGGACCACATGAGGTGATGGAAACATTGGAGGTGGGACCATAAAAGAAGAGGGAGGAGCCTTATTTTGGGAATGACTTGTGGGAGGAGTGGAAGAAGGTCTAGGAATGGTTATAAGATTATATTTTAGATGTTATTGTAGGATGTGACAATGATCAATATGTTGGGTGCTGTATAGGTGCCATAGATAATATACCTCACCATACTTTGGGAAAATATTCATTAAGTACCTTTGAGGGAGGTATAGTTTTGTCTAATGATGGGGAAGAAGGACACCATGTATCAAGATATTATCATAATTTATGACAATGGGTGCAAAAATGGTTATCTATCTCATGGAAGCAATAGATATGTTAGTGAGTGGTTTTAAGAGAAACACTCATAAAAGGAGGTAAAATAGGAGTGGAAGAAGTTTAAGAACACTCATCATCGCATTTGGTGGGTAGAGGATCCATCTTAGGCAAATGAATAAAACCATCACCAAGGGAAGGTGGTGATGATTAAGGAATGGAACTAAGCTCCATAGAAGGATTGATAGAACTAGAAGTAGGGATAGGATCAACAATATTATGAGTAGAAATAATATCAACTATAGTAGAAGTGGGAAGAGGCTCAACTATATTAGGCTCTACTAAGGGAGAGGTAAGATCTATAGAAGGTCTAAGGAAGGTTTTAATAACCTTAATGTTAAACTAATGATAGGAGTTAGGGTACCTATAAAAATGGTAAGGCTCGATCATAGCATGATCCATGAACATAGTCCTATAAGGCTCCTCAGAAACTAGAGGTGTCAATACCATCTATAACCTATGATAAAGGGGGAAAATTCAAAAAATAGGAACTATGAGTGAATGAAAATGATGAGGTACATGAAAATACTTAAATAAATAATAATGATGACAAAAAATATCAACATCATGAGCTTAGATAAGACCGCTTAAGATAGGATCATCTAAGGAATAACCATCACTATAATCTAAGCTGTGAAGATCAATGACATAAGTAGGGATAACCTTATCATTTGATGAAGCATGGTAAATATAATTCTTAGTCTTGGTTAAGACTATGGAATGTCCTCACAAGAAGTCTTGTGAGAATGAGATTGTAAGAAATCAAGAAGTTATGAGATGAGATGATGAAAGATATCAAAAGTTTTGATCTTTAAGTTAATCTCATTAGGATCATCATCATCAAAATCTAAAAGATTAAGAATAATGTTACTAATGAGCTTAGGATACCCACTATAACCTCAAGTTTAATTGACAAAAAAATTTAGACGCTACGACTCATGAAATTGAATTCTTGGCAAAGGTTCAAGAGTATGAATCTTGAAGACACCACAATCTTAGAATTGTTTAAAATTCCAAGGGTTAGTGCCACCTTGAATCATATAAATTGCTCCATTGTGAGGGAATTTAACAAATTTTCATGTGAAAGAGGTAATAAATATCATGTTGTGAGTCCATGGCCTACCAAGAAATATGTTATAAGAAAGGGGGAAGTTAAAGATCATCATGTTCACATGAATGATGATAGGTGAGATGGTAATGGGAAGCCACATGCAACCCAGAGGAGGCATTTTCCTTCTATCATATCCTTAGCATGTGTTTCATGTAGACTTGAGATTACATTCAGAATAACTAAGGGTCTTAATGAAATTTAGAGAAGTGACACATGTGCTATAACCTTCATTAATCAAGGCATGCTTAACTTGGATATCACCTATTTGGATGTTAATAAATAAGGGAGGATCATCTACATGAAGTATAGTCTCATCAAGAATCATAGATGAAATATGAAATCATAAAAAAAGAGAAGTGTTTATAATTTAATCAACACTAATAGAAATATATTCATATTATTGTAAAATACTATCTTTGGAACCAAATAAATCTGTTTCCCATCTTGTGAGAGAAGGATGAGGGATAGTCAATTCAAATAGGAGCTGCATGAGATTGTTTCTATGATGTGGGGAAGTCCTCATAAGCTTAAGGAATGGATTTTAGGATGGGATATTAGTGGTTTTCATAATGGGATCTGACTCATCATAGCCCATAATAAGGTTATTATATATTGGTGCATAATTGTCAAGGAGGTCCTTGGAAGGAGGAATTGTAGTACATTAGAATTTTTGTTGATAATAAGATTAACATTTAGAATAAGGTGGTAAATCATGTTGATATGTTGAGATAGTTGGTTTAAGTTGATTTTGAAAATGGGAAGAAGTGTTAGAAGAAGCTTCCTTATCATTAGCATTGGAAGATGATGGAAGCATGGTAGACATAGAATGGGATATGTTATCTAAGGGAGAATCATAAATTATATCATTAAAATAAATAATGTCTTATTACCCCAACTAATTTAAATGAGTAGGATAAGAATCTTGGGTAACATGATATGTCTTTGGAGGAGTGTAGATATGTTGAAAATCAATGAAAGCCACCACCCTTTGCATATTAATCATGCTAACCACATTTTATTTAGAAGTAGGGTTAATAAGACTTTCTACATTGTTGGTTGAAGGGGTGGGCATGTCTTGATTGTCTTGAATCAATTGATAATTAGGAAGAGGGTCTTTATAGATATCTAAATGATCATTTTCTTGATTCAAGGCTTGAGTTTTTCCATTTGATTTATAGTCCTTGAAAACAATCTCATAGGCTTGTTGGTGATTATAAATAATAGAATCATGATCGTAATTAGGTACAAGAATAAAAACCATAAATAAATTAAGAATATGTCTATAGGTCTCATGAGAATGACCCCAACTAGTATGAAACCAATAAAATTTTTTAGGATCATACCAAGATTTTATAGGATGAGTAAGGTCAAGCTCTCATGGAATAAGCCTAGGTAGATGTTTAAGTAATTCAACTGAGGATATGTTTGTGAAAATTGATGTTATTGGGTGAATAGAATTGAGGATTAGTATATTGTTAAGAATAAGGTGATGGTTATAAGTAAGATTTAGGAATAATAGCTTGAATATTATGAATGATGTCATAAGAATCGATAACACCATCATTAGTGATATTGTATTTTTTATTCTTAAGTAATAAATGAGGATCCATAGAAGGTTAGGGTGGCTCAAATTGATGCATTAGGAAATATTGTCTTTTATCTTGGTCAATATCCTCTTCCAAGGTATGTAGAGAGAGAGTATAGACTTGATATTGTAATTTAGGAAAGAGGACATTTGTAAAGAGATGAAAAAGATTGTCATCTACCATGTTATGTTCACATTTGTTTGACAAAGTCTTCTATCTCTTAACAAAGGCTTGGGAAGTTTCATTCTCATATTGTTTGAAATTAATGAAATGGGCCAAAGTGTTTTCAAGAAGATCATTAGTTTGGAATTCTTAAACTAAATCATTTACTAAGTCATCCAAACTAGAAATGGAATGAGCTCTAAGTTGATTGTACCAATCAAGGGCATCACTTGTGAGAGTTTTGGCTAGGATATTGGTAGCAACAAAGGTATTTAATTTGATGAAATCCTTGTAAATATTTCCAAATTTTTTGAGGTGAAGGGTAGGATTAGTTGACCCATTATAATAAATTGTAGGTATTATACCTCCTATATCAATGTTGGCAATTTGAGTAGTGAGAGGTTTAGTTTGTAGATGCTTGATGGTTTTATTGACTAAACAAGGTTGAGGAATGATATTTCATTGAGAATATCAAAGAGGATGAGGGGGAAAATTTTGGTTATGTGTGCCCCAAGCCATTGGTTGTAGATGGGATTGAAGGTTAAGAAGGTGGTTTTGCATTCTCATCATTTGATTCATATTATGAGCTTGAAAGGTATTCATTTGATTAAGAGTTTGTAATAAAAGTTGGTGTGGTTGATTAACATTAGAATCACTAAAATGGGTATTTGTGTTGGTATTAGTGGCTTGGGCACCACTATTAGTTTTGACATGAGTTTGAGATGAATTATGAGAATTTGAGGCACTAGTGGCAAAATTTCCTTGTGAAGCAAAATATGGACTAGTGAATGGTTGGGAAGAAGAAGCACTAGAAGAATGATTAGCTTGGTTAGTAAAAAATGAACTAGTGTAAGGATTAATTATGTTGGACCTTATGAGAGGCCAACTAGATGTATAACCCACCATGTTAGTTGAGATACTAGGCATGGATGTATAAAAGGTGAGAGAAGAAGATGTCATGGCATAAAAAGGAGTCAAAATTGAAGGAACAGATTGAGAACCAAAGAAAGTGGTACCTCAAAATCTTGTTGAGAATGTAAGACTAGGAAAATGAGCTTTTTCAATTTGACCACTAATCATGAGGATGTAAATGGTAGAAGGATCAGTTCCTCTATGTTGAGGAAATTTAGAAATAAATAAAAGCATTTTAGGAGTATATTCTAACTTAGGTTGATCATTTAAGAAAAGAGGAGGATTATGCTATAAAGAGGTATTAGGAGGGTCCCATAGTTCATTATGCGAGTGGAAATACAAACAATACTAGCATCTAAAAGAGGATCCCTACACTATCTATGGGAGACCCTATAAAGATTGGTTAAGCTCATCATGTTTATTGATTGTGACTCAGTGTCATTACCAAATAGAAAGTCCATGATGGAGAAAGAAGAGATGATAAAACAAAGGTCAAAAGAGGTGAATAAAAATATATAGGGTCGATTGGGTTGATATAATATAGAAATAGGGATTCTAAAACTATACAAGGTTGACTGGGTCTATCTAGTATAGTGTACAAAAGATAAAAAAGAACTAGGTTGATTGGGTCAATCTAATACAGAAAATAGGGAACTTAATAATCCTAAAAACATATTTCAAAATGAAACAAGCTAAATTTTCAAGTAATTAAAAGTAGTAAGTACTGAAAGGAAATAGACAGCTAAATGGATTAACACTAGTTAATCCAATTGAAACACAAAGCAAAATCTAGAACCAATGCTAGCTAATGCAAGATTTTTATGCACATAATTGAGCAAAGAAAAATCAAACAATTTAAAAGTAAAGATAAATAATTGGTCAACCTGAATGTTAATTAGATTATTAAGATATGATTTTCAAATGTTAATGGAAGTTAGCTATAATTAAGGTACTAGATAAAAATCTAAGGATGGTTTCAGGTAGTTTGAAATGAAAGGTACTATAATGGAAATGATACAGGCTTAGTATTAGGGCCTACCCCATCACTTCACACATCACAACAATAATGGTGTCAGGTGTTTAGATAAAATATACCATTAACCATGCTTTATACTTTACTAGAGCATGAATTCAGCTTCCCCTTTGGTGATGAAATCCAAGTAAGTTGTCCTACGGTAGATAAATGTTAAAGTTCTTGTTTATGTTATGTGATTTAGCCATGTGTGCATAAAATATAAATAATGAAACTAAGTGATTAATTGAAAATTTCCTAATTAAACTATGTGAACTATTCTAAGCATGTAACAACAAGAAAAAAATTGTGTGAGTTAATTACTAATAGATATGAGGTTAATTCCAGCTTTGAAATAAGGTATAGTGCTAACACTATATGCACAAAATACATAACAAGGTCAATAGGGTCAAACATATAATTTGAAAGTAAAGTTTGAAAATGAACTAGGTTGGTAGTGTCAATCTAATTATTTTAGACAACATACAAAACACAAAACTAGGTTGGTATTATCAATCCAGTTGACTATGTAAGGGTAGTTTTAAAGACTAAAAACTATGAAAAGAAAAATAGAAAAGAGAGAAATAGAGAAGTAAAAAGGAACCTTGGTGGATAAAATATGTAATGAAGAATATTTTTAGTCTAGAACTTGTAAGTATACTTGAGAAACCTACAAACTAGGGTGATAGTATCAATCAAACTGTACAAAAACCCATTAAAAAAGTGTTGAAATTGTAAGGGGTCAACTGGGTCAACCTAGTAGGCTAAACTAGGTATCTGAAAGGGTAGAAACCTATACTAGGCTGATCAAGTTGATCTAGATGCATGTTATTTCATCTTATACTCATATATAAAAAAATTGGGTGATATAATCAATCCTAAATGTCAAAATATATGATAAAAATGATGATCAAAATAAACAAAATAAATTAAGGTCAAAGTGAACAAATCCTTTGAGGGTTAGTCCACATCAAGTTCAATAGAATATATGAAATACAAAATGCATCATGTCTATGAATTAATCCTAGATCAGATAAGATAGATCATACCTACAATTCCAATTGGGATACACTTTTTAAGAAGGAGCATAACCAATATGGGGATCCACTAGACATGATTAAGGGATCACCTATATCACTTGTCATAACACATCATGATAGGAAGGGTTCTAAAGCCTACAATCTAACATAATCACACAAAAACCCTAATGGAGTCCTCATGTTTAAAATGTTCACTTTATTCTAATAAAAAGAAATCAAAATCTAATCGAGTGCACGCTAAATTTTGTGACATAAAGTGGGGGCTAGAAACAATAAAATAAATAATTAAACTAAACATGCATTAGAAGACATATACTCACATAAATGTTTATGGAATCCTAAATACATAGAGATAATAATATAAATGCATTATCTATCTACTCTTACAAATGAGAAATAAATTTAGGAATACTTACCTTTGAAGATGAACCCACCAAGCCTCAATCTCTCCCTTGGCCAAGGTGCTTCATAAGAGATTGTTATGGTATGTAAGGATAACCAACATAAATTATCTCTAGGTTACACAACCTATCTAAGCATCTAAAAGACTTATCCACAAGACAAGATCCATATCTTCAAATAAAATGTGGAACCCTAAGCTTTATTCTTCAAGTATAATTTTTAATAAAAATATGTTCATTCACACTTCTTTGCTAATAATTCTTCTCTTCTAAAATTATGGGAAATGACCTTGTATATATAGGCAGATCTTGCCCTAAATCCTTCTAGGAATGTTGGTTGTACAGGGTCAACCTAGTTGACCCAATGTGTTTTCAAGGATAATATACTAGGTTTGTGCTAGGTTAATTGAAAGGCTAACAAAACAAGAAAGTAGAGAATACCCCTAAACTATACTGAGTCCACCCAGTCGACCTAGTATAATCACCATTCAAAAAGGTGTTTAAGGAAATAAAATGAGAAATGGAAGGAGGAAAAGACTAGAATAGGTAGGATTGAGAAGAATAAGCTTAGGGTTAATGTCTTTAGGAGATAAGTGTCTAATGTCAAGTGGAAAAATGAATAATAATCTTATGAAGCATCGATGGTCTACCCACCCCTTTCCTAGTGTACCCATTAAGGCATGCACTCAGAGCGATTGAGACTCAATAGGTTCCTGCAAGATATAAAGTGTCAGTGATCAATAAAAGTTTGAAAATATTATGTGTATATAAATTTTACTTTTGAGGGACTAATTAGTAATTATATAATAATTTATATGGATGAATTGACTATGTTTTTAAAATATAGGTTAGATCACATACACCACTTGGACAAAGTTTTTGAGAGATGTATGAGGTATGGTATTTCTATAAACCCAAAGAAGAGTGTGTTTGGTATTACCAAAATTAATCTTCTTAGTCATATCATCACATTAGAAGGTATTTACATTGATCCATAAAGAGATAATTTTATTTATAAGTTGCCTTTACATAATATCAATAAAGAATTGAAATACTTATTTGGGAAAATCAGCTCTATTCATAAGTTCATTTTTATATTTGTCAAGATTGTAAAACCCTTGAATGCTATGTTGAAATAGGATGAAAAAGTGGAATGAAATGCATAATCAAATAGATATTTTCAAGATATCAAAGATGCTATTATGCTAGCCCTAGTGCTTATCATCCAAAACTACACACATGATATTTATACATTTACCCCTTTGCTTCTAAATACACCATCACTGCCTACCTTACCTAAATATTAGATGGAGAGGAACATCCTATTACTTTCATGAGAACTAATCTCAAGGACCCAAATTTGAGATATTCTACTCTAGAAAAACATGTCTACACCCTAGTTAAATATATGAATAATTTTAGACAATATATTCCTAAGAATAAGGTGCACGTATTCATCTCAAACCTAACCATAAAGAAAATGTTTGGGTAGAACAAATTAAGAGAACATAGAGGCTGATGGATGACAAAGTTACAATAATATTACTTAGAGATTAAAACATCTAAATTGGTTAAAGGATAGGGTCTTATCTATATAATAATTTAAATAGACTCAGATAACTATATAACAAGTAGACCAAGAGCTAGTGCCACAACCAGACTAGTATGCCCCAATTGTGTATTTCCTACTCTATTAAAATAAACCTCCTAGACTCAACCATACACATAAGAGATCTCTCTAGTTTAAGGATAAAAAATATATGTTGAAGAAAGGAATTCTATTTAGATAGAGTCATGAAATAATTTACCTCAAATGCTTGTCACCAGATGAAGCCAAGGAAGTGATGTCAAGTTTCCATGAAAGACTAGGATTTAGTCACCTTGAAGCAAATGCCGTGACACACAAAATTATTTAGGAAGGATACTACTAGCCTACCTTATTTAAATATGTTCATGTCTATGTCCATGTTTTCAATAAATGTTAGTCTTTCATCGAAAGGGAAAATCATGCAATAATGCCACTATAGCCTATGATGGAATCAACACCATTTTCCGAAAAGGGTATTGGATTTTGTTAGAGTCATCAACCCCAATTCATCAACTGGACACTATTTTATCTTCATGGCCATGGATTATCGCATAAGATGGTCTAAGTCATCTAGAACAAAGAGAAGCACTACTTCTAAAGTAATAAATTTCATGGAGGACAACATAAACACTAGGTTTGACATGTTGGTCTCCTTAGTAATTGATAATGGTTTTGCCTTTCAATCTATAGAGTTTATAGAATGGGACTATGAAAATGGTATCATGCTAAAGTTCTCATCCAATCACTATCTAGAAATAAATAGATTGGTACAGTTCACTAATAAGAATTTGATATATTCCATAAAAAATTTTGTAGGGGAAAAACCCCAGTAATAACACTCATTACTAAAGTTCACTTTATGGGTTGATCGTACTTGGTATAAATAAGCCCTTAAAATATCTCCTTTTCTTTTAATTTATGGATTGGATCCAATCATGTTAGTCACATTCAAATTTCCAACTTATAATTTCATGTAATAATTTATGGAACCAAATGATAAAGTAAACTCTAAGCTCCTAGATGTCATTTAGTTAGCAGAAGCCTAGGATGAATCTCTATTAAGCTTCAACAAACATTTTAGTAATGTCAAATGGTGGTTAGATAAAATTTCTAAGATCAAGAATTTTAGAATATCTAATTTGGTATTAATGTGGGATAAGGCTCACAAAAATAAGGGCCAACACTTGAATTTTGATCCTACTTGGATTAGACCCTATTAGATAGCCGAGATCTTGGGCCAGAATGCCCTTCACCTCAAGGACCTTGAGGGAAATGACCTGACACTTTCATTAAATAGATAGTTCCTAAATCACTACTTATCTACTACCCCATCCAATTTAATCTTATAATAACCTCAATAAAGGGTGGTAATGTATATATTAGGCTAGTTTTATTTAGTTGTGTGTTTGATTTTCATGATGTTGTTTTTTCTAATTTTATTTTATTATAGTTTTGTGGTGTCATGATGAGTTTGTTACCCCTTACTAACTTTGGCCTAGACCTGATCCTCATTTAAAATCATGAAATTTAGCCTCACCATGAAGGATCCCTAGAGAAGAGAGGTCATTATCCATTCTAAATAATGACCAAAGGTTGGAAGGTATTGTTGATTTGTCTAAGGCCAAAGTTGAGTCTTAAATTAAAACAATTTAGAGATGGTAAGTCTTTTTACATTTCAGATCTTGAAGGCTAATGATTATCAACCAAATAAGTATATTTTAGAACAAATCACATCCCAACATAGGCCATCAATCTACACTTAATATAAAACCTTATTAAAAAGGTTGGACCATCCAAGATAATCTAAGATCAACTAGGTATTTATAATTTCCTCATTATATTATCACCCTTGTCTTAGTCTTAAACCCTGAATGGAAAAGACTCCTAAATATATTCACAAGGAACCCTAAATGAATACTATAAAAACATATAATTTAAATTCTAATCCTTCCTCAAAAGGGATATTCAAGCAACCTCCATCATAAGCATTTTAATCTAGCTGACAGTGGAGAAAGGCTTTAAACAGGACCATATGCATCTATGTTAGGACTATGGACACCTAGATGGTAGTAGGGTAATGCCTAAACCATTCCCATACAAGATATAAAACCATTAATTCCCTTAAATAAATCTAAATGCCCAGCTTGATCTTGGTTGCTTGAGTGAAATCTAGAATTAGACTTGTCAAGTGAAAATCACTTCTTACACATATTGGTGGTCTTCTATGGGGTAAAAGCTTAGTATGTCACTTTCTATACATGAATTTATCACCTTATTTTTTAATATGTCTAAAAATATCTCTTATATTCTATGTTTTGTATAGGGATGTAGGATTAAAAAATTAGGTTCTAAGTTCTTGACACCACTTTCCTTGCAAAAGTCACTATTTATTGTGGCCAACACACCCCCATTTCTTAGATATGGGTAACCCCTCTTTAAAAATGATGTGATTCATAGTTATTGGACCCATCATCTCATTTTGATGGGTTCTAAGAGGCAAGCCTTTAAAACTTGTCACCCTAGTTTTCCCAAAGCATGTGGTACATTTGTAATCACTGATCAACCTAAGCTAGGAACATTATGGACTTCTAAGAATAACCAAGTTGAGTCTTGATAATGTTAAACCAATAAGTTATAATATGTATTGCTTTATATATTTAACATGGTAACTTTTTAGGCTTATTCTCACTTGGAAATTTTTTAGAGTCTCAGTCCCCTCATAGAGTATTAGGCCCTAGAGTCCTACATGACCCTTGAGATCCTAGTTGGTAATCAAGTGATAATTTAATTAGTCATGCTTATTTTATTTTTCACATAATAATTTTTATGGGTTTTCATAGAGGTAAATGGTGAAATTAAGGGACATCATGTGGGAAACTATTTGTGATACCAAGACATGGCCAATAAGAAGAATATGCATGTCCTTTTGTCATAAGAATCATTATCTTGGTCTTAAAAAAAAATTAGAGCCTAGGAGAGCCCAATATAATGAGGAAGTGTCATGGAGCCCAGGGTCAAAATTTGTCAATACTCTAGCTAATCATCTTACATCAAAGTTATAATGGCTAGTCTCCTAGGATTTTATAAATATGTCACATCTTGGGAGAGCCTGGCTAAACCAGAGAGTGCCATAAAAACTAGAGGTAGAATGGTTAGTATCTTAATCCTTACAGAGATATCATAGCATGGGAAAGATTGAATAAATGAAAAAAATGCCATGTTTCCTAGATATTAGAGGTGCTTGAATTTTAATAATGAACTCTACCTTATGTCAGACACATCAGTCTCCTAATCTTGATAGAGATGTTAGAGCCTAGGGAACCTATCATAATGAGTGAGTGCCACATGGCCTATTATCAGAGTAATGAGTCTACCCGATCTGACATAGATGTCAAAGCCCAAGAGACCCTAACATATCACAACACACCACATGGTATAACCATGTATAATAGAATGTGGGTGCTTAAAATTCTTGGGATGGTTAGAATGAAGTACAGGTGGAATTTCATGGGCTAATTATAGTAAGCCACACATCCCTAATTAGAATCTCATCCTTCTCAAGGGTATAATATTAAAGTGTTAGGCCATGCCTAGGTGTTGATTGACGTCACATAAGGTAATAGATAGAGGGAATGTGTCACAAAATGGGATATAACCAAAAAGCTTTAAATATGAGGTTGATGTGTGTTTATCACACTCTAAACATTAATGAAGTGGGAAACTAGACCTTGATTATAAAATTTAAAATGTTGCATCATCCTTATCAAATCTGCTAAGTAGTGCAATCATGAGTTTTGAATTTAATGCTAGATTAGGAAATAAATGAGAAAATTGAGCCATAATATTGAATTTGAATACATAATGAGTGATACAATAAATGCCATTAAAGTACGAGAGTGAATATATTTTTTTATAAGTGCCCCAAGGAAACCCATTAATGGTTATCACTCCTAGACTCATATAAATCTATGCTTGGATTTTTGTTCCCACTAATTACCCTCTATGATTTCTACCCCTTTGATTGAAATGATTTCACCAAATATAATTATGATACCATGACTTCCTCATATTTAAATCCCAAGGCTAAGCTCGAGTAAAATGATATGTTATTCCCTAAAGGCCTAATTTAGTTCAAGCACTACAACTAAATGTTTAAGGCTATCGATTAGGTACCTAAGGAATCCATCTATGACAATGAGGAATAAATAGAGTTTGAGGATGCCTTATAGGCATAGGATAAGTGTGGTATACATAGGGCCATGGCTAAGCTAGAAGTGTTCCCCTATGTTGACTTATTTGGAAAGATGTTTCTTGTCACATACTAATTTCTATCTAAACTTAATAACCTTTTGATCCTTGGATTATTATGTTTATTATTTGATTAAATAATTGATTAAGATTTATTTCATATGATGATAATGGTATATTTATATGTTGCTTAATCTACATAATTGATTAACTATGGAGTTAGCTCTACTTTTATATTCTATACTTGATGATCATGTTTGTTAGTTTATACAACAATCTTTTATGGATTTTATGTGTCAGGCTAAATACGCTCATAGTTGTGAGGTGGATATAGAATAGATATATCCCTCAAAATGTGATGGATAGAGTGCATCATCAGAGAGGGTGGTGTAGATGGAGGCATTGGGGGATGATAGAGAAAAATTGGAAACCCACACACACACCATAATATATTATCATGTTTTATGATTATTGTTTGAGTTAGATAGTTTTATTGTCTTAATACACACACACACACATGCATGCATGCACACACGCACGCACACACACACACACACATGCACGTGCACACACACGCACGCACACGCACACGCACACGCACACACGCACGCACACACACACACACACACAAACACACA